>JANJXV010000156.1:0-2500 GCA_024803745.1 Megascapheus bottae
TAGGGTAAGGGAAAGGTTTAGGGTTAGGGTTAGGGTTAGTGTTAGTGTAAGGGTAAGGTTTAGCGTTAGGGTTAGTGTTAGGGTTAGGTTTAGGGATGGGGTAAAGTTTAGGGGTAGGGTTAGGGTAAGGGTTAGGGTTAGGGTTAGGGTTAGGGTAGGGGTTACGGTAAGGGTAAGTGTTAGGTTTAGGTTTAGGGTTAGGATAAGGGTAAGGGTTAGGATTAGGGTAAGGTTTAGGGGTTAGGGTTAGGGTTAGGGTTAGGGATTAGGATTAGGGATAGGGTTAGGGTAAGGGTTAGGGTTAGGGGTTAGGGTTCGTGTTAGGGTTAGTTTAAGGATTAGGGTTAGGGTTAGGGTTAGGATAAGGTTTATGGTTGGGGTTTGGGTAAGGGTAAGTGTTAGGGTTAGGGTTAGGCTAGGGTTAGGGTTAGGGTAAGGGTTAGCGTTAGGTTTAGAGTTAGGTTTAAGGTTGGGGTTAAGGTTAGGGTTAGGGTTAGTGTAAGGGCAAGGGTAAGGTTTAGGGTTAGGGATAATGTTAGGGTTAGAGTTAGCGTTTGGGTAAACGTAAGGGTTAGAGTTAGGGTTAGCATTAAGGTAAGGGTTAAGGTTAGGGATAGGGTTAGGGTTAGGTTTAGGGTAAGGGTTAAGGTTAGGTTTAGTGTAAGGGTAAGGTTTAGGGTTAGGATTAGGGTTAGGGTTAGTGTAAGGGACAGGGTTAGGGTTCGGTTTAGGGTTTGGTTTAAGTTTAGGGTTAGGGTAAGTGTTAGGGTTAGGGTTAGGGTTAGGGTAAGGGTTAGGGTTCGGTTTAGGGTTTGGTTTAGGTTTAGGGTTAGGGTAAGTGTTAGGGTTAGGGATAGGGTTAGGGTAAGGGTTAGGGTTAGGGTTAGGGTTAGAGTCGGGGTTAGGGTAAGGGTAAGTGTTAGGGTTAGGGTTAGGGTTAGGATAAGGGTAAGGGTTAGGGTTAGGGTTAGGGGTTAGGGTTAGAGTTAGGTTTAGGGTTAGTGTCATGGTAAGGGTAAGGGTTAGGGTTAGGGTTAGGGTTAGTGTTAGGTTTAGTGTTAGGGTTAGGGTAAGGGTAAGGGCAAGAGTTAGTATTAGGGTTAGCTTAATGTTAGGGTTAAGGTTAGGGTTAGGGTTATGTTTAGGGTTAGGGTTAGGGTAAGGTTTAGGGTTAGGGTTACGTTTAGGGTTAGGGTAAGTGTTAGGGTTAGGTTTAGGATTAGGGTTATGGTAAGGATAAGAGTTAGGGTTAGGGATAGGGTTAGGTTTCGGTAAGGTTTAGAGTTAGGGTTAGGGTAAGGGTAAGAGTTAGGGTTGGGTTAGGGTTAGGGTTAAGGTTAGGGTAAGAATAGGGTAAGAGTTAGGGTTAGGGTTAGGTTTAGGTTTAAGGTTTGGGTTAGGGTTAGTGTTAGGGTTAGGGTTAGGTTTAGGGTTATGGTTAGGTATAGATTTAGGGTTAGGGTTAGGGTAAGGTTTAGGTTTAGGTTTAGGGTTACGGTTAGGGTTAGAGTTATGGTAAGGGTATTTGTTAGGGTTAGGGTTAGGGTTAGGGTTAGGGTTATGGTGAGGAAAAGGGTTAGGGTTAGGGTCAGGGTTAGGGTAAGTGTTAGGGTTAGTGTTAGTGTTAGTGTTAGTGTTAGGGTTAGGGTTAGGGTAAGGGGTAGGGTTAGGTTTAGGTTTAGGATAAGGTTAAGGGTTAGGGTTAGGGTTAGGTTTAGTGTTAGGGTTACGGTTAGGGTTAGGGTAAGGGTAAGGTTTAGGGTTAAGGTTAGGGTTAGGGTTAGGTTTAGGGTTAGGGTTAGGATTAGGGTAAGGGTAAGGGTTAGGGTTTGGATTAGGTTTAGGTTTAGGGTAAGGGTTAGGGTTAGGGTAAGGGTTAGGGTTAGGTTTAGGGTAGTGTTAGGGTAAGGGTAAAGGTTCGGGTTAGGTTGAGGTTTAGGGTTAAGGTTATGGTTAAGGTTAGGTTTTGGGTTAGGGTTAGGTTAAGGTTTAGGTTTAGGGTTAGGGTACGGGTAAGGGTTAGTGTTAGTGTTAGGTTAAGGGTTAGGGTTAGTGTTAGGTTTAGGTTTAGGGATAGGATAAGTGTTAGGGTTAGGGTTAGGGTTAGGATAAGAGTCACTGTTATGGTTAGGGTTAGGGTTAGGGTTAGGTTTAGGGTTAGGGTAAGGGTTAGGGGTAGGGTTAGGGTTAGGGTAAGGGTTAGGTTTAGGGTTAGGTTTAGGGTTAGGGTTAGAGTTAGGTTTAGGGGTAGGGTAAGGAACAGGGTTAGGTTTAAGGTCAGGGTTAGGGTACGGGTAAGGGTTAGTGTTGGGGTTAGGGTTAGGGTTAGAGTTAAGTTTAGGGTTAGGGTTAGGGTAAGGATAAGGATTAGGTTTAAGAGTAGGTAAGGAAAGGGTTAGGGTAAGGTTTACTCTTAGGGTTCGGGTAAGGGTTAGGGTTAGGGTTAGTGTTTGGGTTAGGGTAGAGTTAGGTTTAGGGTTAGGGTAAGGGTAATGGTTAG
>JANJXV010000156.1:7500-10000 GCA_024803745.1 Megascapheus bottae
TAGTGTTAGGTTTAGTGTTAGGGTTAGGGTAAGGGTAAGGGCAAGAGTTAGTATTAGGGTTAGCTTAATGTTAGGGTTAAGGTTAGGGTTAGGGTTATGTTTAGGGTTAGGGTTAGGGTAAGGTTTAGGGTTAGGGTTACGTTTAGGGTTAGGGTAAGTGTTAGGGTTAGGTTTAGGATTAGGGTTATGGTAAGGATAAGAGTTAGGGTTAGGGATAGGGTTAGGTTTCGGTAAGGTTTAGAGTTAGGGTTAGGGTAAGGGTAAGAGTTAGGGTTGGGTTAGGGTTAGGGTTAAGGTTAGGGTAAGAATAGGGTAAGAGTTAGGGTTAGGGTTAGGTTTAGGTTTAAGGTTTGGGTTAGGGTTAGTGTTAGGGTTAGGGTTAGGTTTAGGGTTATGGTTAGGTATAGATTTAGGGTTAGGGTTAGGGTAAGGTTTAGGTTTAGGTTTAGGGTTACGGTTAGGGTTAGAGTTATGGTAAGGGTATTTGTTAGGGTTAGGGTTAGGGTTAGGGTTAGGGTTATGGTGAGGAAAAGGGTTAGGGTTAGGGTCAGGGTTAGGGTAAGTGTTAGGGTTAGTGTTAGTGTTAGTGTTAGTGTTAGGGTTAGGGTTAGGGTAAGGGGTAGGGTTAGGTTTAGGTTTAGGATAAGGTTAAGGGTTAGGGTTAGGGTTAGGTTTAGTGTTAGGGTTACGGTTAGGGTTAGGGTAAGGGTAAGGTTTAGGGTTAAGGTTAGGGTTAGGGTTAGGTTTAGGGTTAGGGTTAGGATTAGGGTAAGGGTAAGGGTTAGGGTTTGGATTAGGTTTAGGTTTAGGGTAAGGGTTAGGGTTAGGGTAAGGGTTAGGGTTAGGTTTAGGGTAGTGTTAGGGTAAGGGTAAAGGTTCGGGTTAGGTTGAGGTTTAGGGTTAAGGTTATGGTTAAGGTTAGGTTTTGGGTTAGGGTTAGGTTAAGGTTTAGGTTTAGGGTTAGGGTACGGGTAAGGGTTAGTGTTAGTGTTAGGTTAAGGGTTAGGGTTAGTGTTAGGTTTAGGTTTAGGGATAGGATAAGTGTTAGGGTTAGGGTTAGGGTTAGGATAAGAGTCACTGTTATGGTTAGGGTTAGGGTTAGGGTTAGGTTTAGGGTTAGGGTAAGGGTTAGGGGTAGGGTTAGGGTTAGGGTAAGGGTTAGGTTTAGGGTTAGGTTTAGGGTTAGGGTTAGAGTTAGGTTTAGGGGTAGGGTAAGGAACAGGGTTAGGTTTAAGGTCAGGGTTAGGGTACGGGTAAGGGTTAGTGTTGGGGTTAGGGTTAGGGTTAGAGTTAAGTTTAGGGTTAGGGTTAGGGTAAGGATAAGGATTAGGTTTAAGAGTAGGTAAGGAAAGGGTTAGGGTAAGGTTTACTCTTAGGGTTCGGGTAAGGGTTAGGGTTAGGGTTAGTGTTTGGGTTAGGGTAGAGTTAGGTTTAGGGTTAGGGTAAGGGTAATGGTTAGGGTAAGGGTCAGGGTAGGGGTTAGGTTAAGGGTTAGGGTTAGGGGTTAGGGTTAGGGTACGGGTTAGGTTTAGGGTTACGGGTTAAAGTTAGTGTTAGTGTTAGGTTAAGAGTTAGGGTTAGTGTTAGGTTTAGGTTTAGGGTTCGATAAGTGTTAGTGTTAGGGTTAGCGTTAGGATAAGAGTAACTGTTAGGGTTAGGGTTAGTGTTAGGGTTAGGGTTGGGGTTAGGGTTAGGGTTAGGTTTAGGTTTAGGGTTAGGGTAATGGTAAGGGTTAGGGTTAAGGTTAGGGTTAGGGTAAGTGTTAGGGTTAGGGTTAGGGTTAGGGTTAGGGTAAGGGTTAGGGGTAGGGTTAGGGTTAGGGTAAGGGTAAGTGTTAGGTTTAGGGTTAGGGTAAGTGCTAGGGTAAGGTTTAGGTTTAGGGTTAGGTTACGAGTTGGGTTAGGGTTAGGGTGAGGGTAAGGGTAAGTGTTAGGGTTAGGGTTAGTGTTAGGGTTAGGTTTGGGGTAAGGGTTAGGGTTATGGTTAGGGTTCGTTTTAGGGTTGGGGTTAAGGTTATGTTTAGCATTAGGGTAAAGGTAAGGGTTAGGATTAGAGTTAGGGTTAGGGTAAGGGTTAGGGCTAGGGTTAGGGTAAGGGTTAGGGTAAGGGTTAGTGTTAGGGTTAGGATTTGGGTTAAGTTTAGGGGTAGGATTAGGGTTAGGGTTAGGGTAAGGGTTAGGGTTAAGGTTAGGGTAAGGGTTAGGGTTAGGGTTAGGGTTAGAGTTAGGTTTAGGTTTAGGATAAGGTTAAAGGTAAGGTTTAGGGTAAGGGTAAGGGTTAGGGTTAGGGTTAGAGTAAGGGTATGTTTTAGGGTTAAGTTTAGGGTTAGGGTTAATGTAAGGGTAAGGTTTAGGGTTAGGTTTAGGGTTAGGGTTAGGGTAACAATAAGGGTTAATTTTAGGGTTCGGGTTAGGATTAGGGTTAGGTTTAGGGTTAGGGTTAGGGTATGGTTTAGGGTAAGGGTAAGTGTTAGGGTTAGGGTTAGGGTAAGGGTTAAGTT
>JANJXV010000156.1:17500-20000 GCA_024803745.1 Megascapheus bottae
GGTTAGGGTTAGGGTTAGAGTTAGGTTTAGGGTTATGGTAAGGGTAAGGGTTAGGGTTAACTTTAGGGTTAGGGTTAGGTTATGGGTTAGGGTTAGGGTTAGGGTAAGTTATTAGGGTTATTGTTAGGGTTAGGGTAAGGGTTAGTGTTAGGGTTACGTTTAGGGTTGGGGTAATGGTTAGGGTTAGGTTTAGGATGAGGGTTATGGTAAGGATAAGAGTTAGGGTTAGGGATAGGGTTAGGTTTTGGGTAAGGTTTAGAGTTAGGGTTAGGGTAAGGGTAAGAGTTAGGGTTGGGTTAGGGTTAGAGTTAAGGTTAGGGTTAGGGTTAGTGTTAGGGTTAGGGTTAGGTTTAGGGTTACGGTAAGGGATAGATTTAGGGTTAGGGTTAGAGTAAGGTTAGGGTTAGGTTTAGGGTTACGGTTAGGGTTAGGGTTAGGGTAAGGGTTTTTGTTAGGATTAGGGTTAGGGTTAGGGTTAGGGTTATGGTGAGGATAAGGGTTAGGGTTAGGGTCAGGGTTAGGGTAAGTGTTAGGGTTAGTGTTAATGTTAGGGTTAGGGTTAGGGTAAGGGTTAGGGTTAGGGTAAGGGTTAGGGTTATTGTTAGGATTAGGATAAGGGTAAGGGTTAGGGTTAGGGTTAGGTTTAGTGTTAGGGTTAGGGTTAGAGTTATGGTAAGGGTAAGGGTTAGTTTTAAGGTTAGGTTAGGGTTAGGTTTACGGTTAGGGTTAGGGTTAGGGTAAGGGTAAGGGTTAGGGTTTGGCTTAGTTTTAGGGTTAGGGTAAGGGTTAGGGTTAGGGTAAGGGTTAGGGTTGGGTTTAGGGTAGTGTTAGGGTAAGGGTAAAGGTTCAGGTTAGGTTTAGGTTTAGGGTTAAGGTTATGATTAAGGTTAGGTTTTGGGTTAGGGAAAGGGTTAGATTTAGGGTTTGGGTTAGTGTTAGGGTTAGGGTTAGTGTTAGGTTTAGGTTTAGTGTTTGGTTTAGGGTTAGGGTTAGTGTTAGGGTTAGGTTTAGGGTTACGCTTAGGGTTAGATTTAGGGTTAGGGTTAGGGTTAGGTTTAGGGTTAGGTTTAGGGTTATGGTTAGGGTTACGGATAGGGTAAGGGTATTTGTTAGGGTTAGGGTTAGGGTTAGGGTTAGGGTGAGGGTCAGGATAAGGGTTAGGGATAGGGATAGGGTTAGGTTTAAGGTAGAGTTAGGGTTAGGGTTAGGGTTAGGGTTAGGGTAAGTGTTAGGGTTAAGGTTAGGGTTAGGGTAAGGGTCAGGGTTAGGGTTAGGGTAAGGGTAAGGTTTAGGGTAATGGTTAGGGTTTGTTTTAGTGTTATGGCTAGGTTTAGGGTTAGGGTAAGGGTAAGGGTTAGGGTTAAGTTTAGGATTCGGATAAGGTTTAGGGTTAGGGTTAGGGTTAGGGTAAGGGTAGGGGTAAGTGTTAGGGTAAGGATTAGGCTTAGGGTTAGGGTAAGGGTTAGGGTAAGGGTTAGGTTTAGGGTTAGGGTAAGGGTAAGGGTTAGGGTTAGGGTTAGGGTTAGGTTTAGTGTTAGGGTTAGGGTAAGGGTTAGGGTTAGGTTTAGGGTTAGTGTTAGGGTAAGGGTAAAGTTTCGGGTTAGGTTTAGGGTTATGGTTAAGGATAGGTTTTGGGTTATGTTAAGTGTTAGGGTTAGGGTTCGGGTTAGGTTTAGGGTTTGGGTTCGTGTTAGGGTTAGAGTTAGAATTAGGGTTAGGGTTAGGTTAAGGGTTAGGGTTAAAGTTAGGGTTAGGATTAGGGTAAGGGTAAGGGTTAGGATTAGGTTTAGGGTTCGGTTTAGTGTTGGCGTTAAGGTTTGTGTTAGGGTAAGTGTTAGGGTTAGGGTTAAGGTTAGGGTTATTTTTAGGGTTACAGTTAGGGTTAGGGTTAGTTTTAAGTTAAGGGTATGTGTTAGGGTTAGGGTTAGTGTTAGGGTTAGCGTTAGGGTAAGGGTAAGGGTTAGGGTTAGGGTTAGGGTTACGGTAAGGGTAAGGGTTAGGGTTAGGGCTAAGTTTACTGTATGGGTTAGGGTGAGGTGTAGGGTTAGGGTACGGGTAAGGGTTAGTGTTAGGGTTAGGGTTAGGGTTAGAGTAAGTATTAGGGTTAGGGTTAGGGTTAGGGTTAGAGTTAGGTTTAGGGTTAGGTTAAGGGTTAGGGTTAGGGTTAAGTTTAGGGTTAGGGTTAGGTTAAGGGTTAAGGTTAGGGGTTAGGGTTAGAGTTAGGGTTAGGTTTAGGGTTAGGGTAAGGGATAGGGTTAGGTTTAGGGTTAGTGTAAGGGTTAGGTTTAGGGTTAGGGTTAGGGTTCGGGTTAGGATTAGGGTTAGGGTTATGGTAAGGGTTAGGGTTAGGGTTAGGGTTAGGGTTAAGTTTACGGTTAGGGTTAGGTAAGGGTAAGGTTTAGGGTTAGGTTTAGGGTTAGGATAAGGGTAAGGGTTAGGGTTACGTTATGGTTAAAGTAAGGGTAAGGGATAGGGTTATGGTTAGGGTTAGGGTTAGGGT
>JANJXV010000156.1:25000-27500 GCA_024803745.1 Megascapheus bottae
GGGTTAAGTTAAGGGTTAGGGTTAGAGTTAGGTTAGGGTTAGGGTTATGATAAGGGTTAGTGTTAGTGTTAGGGTTAGTGTTTGGGTAAGGGTAAGTGTTAGTGTTAGGGTTAGGGTTAGGTTTAGGGTAAGGGTTAGGGTTAGGGTTAGGGATAGGGTTTGGTTTAGGGTTGGAGATTAAGGTTAGCATTAGGGTTAGGGTAAGTGTAAGGTTAGGGTTAGGGTTAGGTTAGGTTTAGGGTAAGTGTTAGGGTTAGGGTTAGGGTTAGGGTTAGGTTTAGGTTTAGGGCTAGGGGAAAGTTAAGGGTTAGGGTTAGGGTTAGGGTTAAGGTTAGAGTTAGGTTTAGGGTTAGAGTTATCTTTAGGGTTAGGGTGAGGGTAAGGGTAAGGGTTAGGTTTAGGGTTAGGGTTCTGGGTAGTGAAAGTATAAGGGTTAGGGTTACGGTTAGGGTTAGAATAAGGATTAGGGTTAGGGTTAGGGTTAGGATCAGGGTTACCTAAGGTTTAGTGTTAGGGTTAGGGGTTAGGGTTAGGGTTAGGTTTAGATTTAGGGTTATGGTTAGGGTAGGGTAAGGGTTAGGGTTAAGGTTAGGGTTAAGGTTAGGAGTAGGTTTACGGTTAGGGTGAGGGTAAGGGTAAGGGTTAGGTTTAGGGTTAGGGTTAGAGTTAGGGTTAGGGTAAGGATAAGGTTTAGGGTTAAGGTTACCGTTAGGGTTAGGGTTAGGTTTAAATTTAGGGTTAGTGTGAGGGTAAGGGTTAGGATTAGGTTTAGGGTTATGGTTAGGGTAAGGATAAGAGTTACGGTTAAGGTTAGGGTTAGGGTTAGGTTCAGGGTTAGGGTTAGATTTAGGGTAAGTGTAAGGTTTAGGGTCAGGATTAGGGTTAGTGTTAGCGTAAGGGTTAAGGTTAGGGTTAGGTTTAGTGTTGGGGTTAAGGTTAGGGTTAGGGTAAGGGTTATGGTTAGGGATAGGCTTGGTTTTGTTAGATTTAGTTTTACGGTTAGGGCTAGGGATAGGATTAGGGTTCTAGTTAGGTTTAGGGTTATTGTTAGGGTAAGGGTAAGAGTTCGGGTTGGGTTAGGGTTAGGGTTAAGGTTAGGGTTAGGGTTAGGGTAAGGGTAAGGGTTAAGGTTAGGGTTAAGATTAGGGTTAGGGTAATGGTTAGGGTTAGAGTTAGGGTTAGGGTTAGGGTAAGGGTAAGAGTAAGGGTTAGTGTTAAGTTTAGGGTTAAGGTTATGGTTAGGGTAAGGGTAAGTGTTAGAATTAGGTTTAGGGTTAGGGTTTGGGTAAGGTTAGGTTTCGGTTTAGGGTTAGGTTTAGGGTTAGGGTTACGGTTACGGTTATGGTTAGGGTAAGGATAAGGGTTAGGGTTAAGGTTAGGTTTAGGTTTAGTGTTAGGGTTAATGTTAGTGTTAGGGTGAGGGTAAGTGTACGGATTAGGGTTAGGTATATGGTTAGGGTTAGGGTAAGGTTAAGGGTTAGCGTTAGGGTTAGGTTTAGGTTTAGGGTTAGGGTTAGGGTTAGGTTTAGGGTAAGTGTAAGATTTAGGGTTAAACTTAGGGTTAGGGTTAGGTTTAGGGTTAGGTTTAGGGTAAGTGTAAGGGTTAGGGTTAGGATTAGGGTTAGGGTTAGGGTAAGGGTTAGGGTTAGGTTTAAGTTTAGGGTTAGGGTAAGTGTTAGGGTTAGGGTTAGGGTAAGGGTTAGGGTTAGGGCTAAGTTTAGGGTTAGGGTTAGGTTAAGGGTTAAGGTTAGGGGTTAGGGTTAGAGTTATGGTTAGGGTTAGGGTTAGGGTAAGGGATAGGGTTAGGTTTAGGGTTAGTGTTAGGGTAAGGGTTAGGGTTAGGGTTAGGGTAAGGGTTAGGGTTAGGGCTAAGTTTAGGGTTAGGGTTAGGTTAAGGGTTAAGGTTAGGGGTTAGGGTTAGAGTTAGGGTTAGGGTTAGGGTTAGGGTTAGGGTAAGGGTAAAGGTTACGGATGTGGTTAGGGTTAAGTTTATGGTTATGTTTATGGTTAGGGTTAGGGTAATGGTTAGGGTTAGGGTTACGGTAAGGTTTACGGTTAGAGTTAGGGTTAGAGTTAGGTTTAGGGTTAGGGTAATGGTTAGGGTTAGGGTTAAGTTTAGGGTTAGGGTTAGGTTTAGGGTTAAGGTTAGGGGTTAGGGTTAGAGTTAGGATTAGGGTTAGGGTTATGGTAAGGGATAGGGGTAGATTTAGGGTTAGTGTAAGGGTTAGGGTTAGGGTTTGGTTTAGGGTAAGTGTTAGGTTTAGGTTTAGGGTTAGGGTTAGGGTTAGGGTAAGGTTTAGGTTTAGGTTTAGGGTTAGGGTAAGGATTAGGTTTAGGGTTAGAGATAGGATTAGGGTTCGGGTTAGGTTTGGGTTAGGGTTAGGGTTAGGTTTAGGGTTACAGTTAGGGTTAGGTTTAGGTTTAGGGTTAGGTTTAGGGTTACGGTTAGGGTTAGGGATAGGGTAAGGTTATGTGTTAGGGTTAGGGTTAGGGTTAGGGT
>JANJXV010000156.1:32500-87500 GCA_024803745.1 Megascapheus bottae
TAGGGTTAGGGTTAGGGTCAGGTTTAGGTTTAGGTTTAGGGTTTGGGTTAGGGTTAGGATTAGGATTAGGGTTAGGTTTAGGGTTACGGTTAAGGTTAGATTTTGGTTTAGGGTTAGGTGTAGTTTTAGGGTTAAGTTTAGGATTATGGTTAGGGTTAGGGTTAGGGTAAGGGTATTTGTTAGGGTTAGGGTTAGGGTTAGGGTTAGGGTCAGGATAAGGGTTAGGGTTAGGTTTAGTGTTAGGTTTATGGTAGCGTTAGGGTTAGGGTTAGGGTTAGGGTTAGGGTAAGTGTTAGGGTTAGTGTTAGGGTTAGGGTTAGGTTTAGGGTAAGGGTTAGGGTAAGTGTTAGTGTTAGGGTTAGGGTTAGGGTAAGGGTAAGGGTAAGGGTTAGGGTTAGGGTTAGGTTAGGTTTAGGGTAAGGTTAAGTTTTCGGGTTAGGGTTAGGGTTAGGTGTTAGGGTTAGGGTTAAGTTTAGGGTTAGGTTTAGGACTAGGGCTAGGGTAAGGTTAAGGGTTAGGGTTAGGGTAGGGTTAGGATTAGGGTTACCTAAGATTTAGTGTTAGGGTTAGGGGTTAGGGTTAGGGTTAGTTTTAGATTTAGGGTTAGGGTTACGGTAGGGTAAGGGTTAGGGTTAAGGTTAGGGTTAAGGTTAGGGGTAGGTTTAGGGTTAGGGTAAGTGTTAGGTTTGGGTTAGGGTTAGGGTAATGGTAAGGGTAAGGGTTAAGTTTAGGGTTAGGGTTAGGTTTAGGGTTAGGGTTAGGGTTAGGGTTAGGTAAGGATAAGGTTTAGGGTTAAGGTTAGGGTTAGGGTTAGGGTCAGGTTTAAGTATAGGGTTAGGGTGAGGGTAAGGTTTAGGATTAGGTTTAGGGTTAGGGTTAGGGTAAGGATAAGATTTAGGGTTAAGGTTAGGGTTAGGTTTATGGTTAGGTTGAGGGTTAGGGTAAGGGTAAGGGTTTGGGTTAAGGTTAGGGTTAGGGTTATGTTTAGGATTAGGGATAGGGTAAGGATAAGGTTTAGGGTCAGGATTAGGGTTAGGGTTAGGGTTAGTGTAAGGGTTAGGGTTAGGGTTAGGTTTAGTGTTAGGGTTAAGGTAAGGGTTAGGGTAAGGGTTACGGTTAGGGTAAGGCTTGGTTTTGTTAGGTTTAGGTTTACGGTTAGGGTTAGAGTTAGGGTTAGGGTAAGGGTTAGGGTTAGGGTTAGGGTAAGGGTTACGGTTAGGGTTAGGGTAAGGGTTAGGGATTAGGGTTAGGGTTAGGTTTAATGTTCGAGTTAGGTTAAGGGAAGAGTTAGGGTTAGGGATAGGATTAGGGTTCGGGTTAGGTTTAGGGTTAGGGTTAGGGTAAGGGTAAGAGTTAGGGTTGGGTTAGGGTTAGGGTTAAGGTTAGGGTTAGGGTTAGGGTAAGGGTTAGGGTTAGGGTTAGGGTTAGGTTTAGGTTTAGGGTTTGGGTTAGGGTTAGGGTTAGGATTAGGTTTAGGTTTAGAGTTTGGGTTAGAGTTAGGGTTACGGTTAGGGTTAGGGTTAGGTGTAGGGTTACAGTTAGGGTTAGATTTAGGGTTAGGGGTAGGGTTAGGTTTAGGGTTAGGTTTAGGGTTACGGTTAGGGTGAGGGTTAGGGTAAGGGTATTTGTTAGGGTTTGAGTTAGGGTAGGGTTAGGGTTAGGGTCAGGATAAGGGTTAGGGTTTGGGTTAGGGTTAGGTTTTGGGTAGCGTTTGGGTTAGGGTTAGGGTTAGGGTAAGTGTTAGGGTTAGTGTTAGGGTTAGGGTTAGGGTAAGGGTTAGGGTTAGGGTTAGGGTTAGGTTTAGTGTTAGTGTTAGTGTTAGGGTTAGGGTTAGGGTAAGGGTAAGGTTTAGGGTCAGGATTAGGGTTAGGGTTAGCGTAAGGGTTAGGGTTAGGGTTAGGGTTAGGGTTTAGGTAAGGGTTAGTTTTAGGTTTAGGGTTAGTGTTAGGGTAAGGATAAAGGTTCGGGTTAGGTTTAGGGTTAGGTTTTAGGTTATGTTTAAGTTTAGGTTTTGGGTTAGGTTAACTGTTAGGGTTAGGGTTCGGGTTAAGTTTAGGGTTAGGGTTAGGGTTAGGGTTAGAGTTAGGTTTAGGGTTATGGTTAGGGGTTAGGGTTAGGATTGGGGTAAGGGTTAGGCTTAGTGGTTATTGTTAGTGTTAGGGTTAAGTTAAGGCTTAGGGTTATAGTTAGGGTTAGGTTTAGGATTATGATAAGGGTTAGTGTTAGTGTTAAGGTTAGGGTTAGGATAAGGGTAAGTGTTAGTGTTAGTCTTAGGGTTAGGGTTAAGGTTAGGGTAAGGGTTAGCGGTTAGGGTTAGGGTTAGGGGTTACGGTTAGGGATAGGGTTAGGGTAAGGGTTAGGCTTAGGGGTTAGGGTTAGTGTTAGGGTTTAGTTTAGGTTTAGGGTTAGAGTTAGGTTTAGTGTTAGGGTTATGATAAGGGTTAGGGTTAGGGTTAGGTTAGGTTTAGGGTAAGTGTTAGGGTTAGGGTTAGGGTTAGGGTTAGGGTAAGGTTAAGTTTTCGGGTTAGGGTTAGGGTTAGGTGTTAGGGTTAGGGTTAAGTTTAGGGTTAGGTTTAGGGTTAGGGCTAGGGTAAGGTTAAGGGTTAGGGTTAGGGTAGGGTTAGGATTAGGGTTACCTAATGTTTAGTGTTATGGTTAGGGGTTAGGGTTAGGGTTAGTTTTAGATTTAGGGTTAGGGTTACGGTAGGGTAAGGGTTAGAGTTAAGGTCAGGGTTAAGGTTAGGGGTAGGTTTAGGGTTAGAGTAAGTGTTAGGTTTGGGTTAGGGTTAGGGTAATGGTAAGGGTAAGGGTTAAGTTTAGGGTTAGGTTTAGGTTTAGGGTTAGGGTGAGGGTTAGGGTTAGGTAAGGATAAGGTTTAGGGTTAAGGTTAGGGTTAGGGTTAGGGTTAGGTTTAAGTATAGGGTTAGGGTGAGGGTAAGGTTTAGGATTAGGTTTAGGGTTAGGGTTAGGTTAAGGATAAGAGTTAGGGTTAAGGTTAGGGTTAGGTTTATGGTTAGGTTGAGGTTAGGGTAAGGGTAAGGGTTAGGGTTAAGGTTAGGGTTAGGGTTATGTTTAGGATTAGGGATAGGGTAAGGATAAGGTTTAGGGTCAGGATTAGGGTTAGGGTTAGTGTAAGGGTTAGGGTTAGGGTTAGGTTTAGTGTTAGGGTTAAGGTAAGGGTTAGGGTAAGGGTTACGTTTAGGGTAAGGCTTGGTTTTGTTAGGTTTAGGTTTACGGTTAGGGTTAGAGTTAGGGTTAGGGTAAGGGTTAGGGTTAGGGTTAGGGTAAGGGTTAGGGTTAGGGTTAGGGTTAGGGTTAGGGATTAGGGTTAGGGTTAGGTTTAATGTTCGGGTTAGGTTAAGGAGAAGAGTTAGGGTTAGGGATAGGATTAGGGTTCGGTTTAGGTTTAGGGTTAGGGTTAGGGTAAGGGTAAGAGTTAGGTTTGGGTTAGGGTTAGGGTTAAGGTTAGGGTTAGGGTTAGGGTAAGGGTTAGGTTTAGGGTTAGGGTTAGGTTTAAGTTTAGGGTTCGGGTGAAGGTAAGGATTAGGATTAGATTTAGGGTTAGGGTTAGGGTAAGGATAAGAGTTAGGGTTAAGGTTAGGGTTAGGTTTAGGGTTAGGTTTAGGGTTAGGGTAAGTGTAGGGTTAGGGTTAAGGTTAGGGTTAGGGTTAGGTTTAGGGTTAGGGTTAGGGTTAGGGTAAGGGTAAGGTTTAGGGTCAGGATTAGGGTTAGGGTTAGCGTAAGGGTTAGGGTTAGGGTTAGGGTTAGTGTTGGGGTTAAGTTTAGGGTTAGTGTAAGGGTTAAGTTTAGGGTTAGGCTTGGTTTTGTTAGGTTTAGGGTTACGGTTAGGGTTAGAGTTAGGGTTAGGGTTAGGTTCAGGGTTAGGGTTAGGGTTAGGGTAAGGGTAAGGTTTAGGGTCAGGATTAGGGTTAGGGTTAGCGTAATTGTTAGGGTTAGGGTTAGGTTTAGTGTTGGGGTTAAGGTTAGGGTTAGGGTAAGGGTTACGGTTAGGGTTAGGCTTGGTTTTGTTAGGTTTAGGGTTTCGGTTAGGGTTAGAATTAGGGTTAGGGTAAGGGTATGTGTTAGGGTTAGCGTTAGGGTTAGGGTTAGGGTTTAGGCTAGGGTTAGGGTTAGGGTTAGGGTTAGGTTTAGGGTTTGGGTTAGGGTTAGGGTTAGGGTTAGGTTTGGGTTTACGGTTAGGGTTAAATTTAGGGTTAGGCTTAGGGTTAGGTTTAGGGTTAGGTTTAGGGGTACGGTTAGAGTTAGGGTTAGGGTAAGGGTATTTGTTAGGGTTAGGGTTAGGGTTAGGGTTTAGGTAAGGGTTAGTTTTAGGTTTAGGGTTAGTGTTAGGGTAAGGATAAAGTTTCTGGTTAGGTTTAGGGTTAGGGGTAAGGTTATGTTTAAGGTTAGGTTTTGGGTTAGGTTAACTGTTAGGGTTAGGGTTCGGGTTAGGTTTAGGGTTAGGGTTAGGGTTAGGGTTAGGGTTAGGGGTAGAGTTAGGTTTAGGGTTAAGGTTAGGGGTTAGGGTTAGGATTGGGGTAAGGGTTAGGCTTAGGGTTTAGTGTTAGTGTTAGGGTTAAGTTAACGCTTAGGGTTATAGTTAGGGTTAGGTTTAGGATTATGATAAGGGTTAGTGTTATTGTTAAGGTTAGGGTTAGGATAAGAGTAAGTGTTAGTGTTAGTCTTATGGTTAGGGTTAGGGTTAGGGTAAGGGTAAGGGTTAGGGTTAGGGTTAGGGTTAGGGTTAGGTTTAGTGTTAGTGTTAGTGTTAGGGTTAGGGTAAGTGTAAGGGTTAGGGTTAAGTTTAGTATTGGGGTTAGGTTTAGGTTTAGGTTTTAGGGTTAGGGTAAGGGTAAGGGTTAGGGTTAGGATTAGGGTTAGGATTAGGGTAAGGGTTAGGGTTAGGGTAAGGTTTAGGATTAGGGTTAGTTTTAGGTTTAGTGTTGGCATTAAGGTTTGGGTTAGGGTAAGTGTTAGGGTTAGGGTTAAGGTTAGGTTTAGGTTTAGGGTTACGGTTAGGTTTATGGTTAGTTTTAAGTTAAGGGTATGTTTAGGGTTAGGGTTAGGGTAGGGTTAGCGTTAGGGTAAGGGTAAGGTTTAGGGTTAGGGTTAGGGTTAGGGTTAAGGTAAGGGTAAGGTTTAGGGTTAGGGCTAGGTTTGGTGTAAGGGTTAGGGTTAGGTTTAGGGTAAGTGTAAGTTTTAGGTTTAGGGTTTGGGTTAGGTTAGGATTAGGGTTAGGGTAAGGGTAAGTGTAAGGGTTAGGATTAGGGTTAGGGTTAGGCTTAGGTTTAGGGTTAGAGTAAGGATTAGGGTTAGGGTTAGGTTTAGGGTAGGGGTTAGGGTAAGGGTAAGTGTTAGGGTTAGGGTTAGGTTACGGGTAAGGGTTAGGGTTAGGGTAATGGTTAGCGGTTACGGTTAGGGTTAGGGGTTAGGGTTAGGGATAGGGTTAGGGTAAGGGTTAGGCTTAGGGGTTAGGGTTAGTGTTAGGGTTTAGTTTAGGTTTAGGGTTAGAGTTAGGTTTAGGGTTAGGGTTATGATAAGGGTTAGTGTTAGGGTTAGGGTTAGTGTTAGAGTAAGGGTTAGGGTAAGGATAAGGTTTAGGGTTAAGGTTAGGGTTAGGGTTAGGTTTAAGTTTAGGGTTAGGGTGAAGGTAAGGGTTAGGATTAGGTTTAGGGTTAGGGTTAGGGTAAGGATAAGAGTTAGGGTTAAGGTTAGGGTTAGGTTTAGGGTTAGGTTAAGGGTTAGGATAAGGGTAAGGGTTATGGTTATGGTTAGGGTTTTGGTTAGGGTTAGGGTTACCGTAAGGGTTAGGGTTGGGGTTAGGTTTAGTGTTGGGGTTAAGGTTAGGGTTAGGGTAAGGGTTAGGTTTAGGGTTAGGCTTGGTTTTGTTAGGTTTAGGATTACGGTTAGGGTTACAGTTAGGGTTAGGGTAACGGTATGTGTTAGGGTATGTGTTAGGGTTTGGGTTAGGGTTAGGGTTAGTGTTAGGGGAAGGGTTAGGGTTAGGGTTAGGGTTAAGGTTAGGGTTAGGGATAAGGGTTAGTGTTAGGGTTAAGGTTAGGTTTAGGGTAAGGATAAGAGTTAGGGTTAGGGATAGGATTAGGGTTCGGGTTAGGTTTAGGGTTAGGGTTAGGGTAAGGGTAAGAGTTAGGGTTGGGTTAGGGTTAGGGTAAGGTTTAGTGTTAGGGTTAGGGTTACGGTTAGGGTAAGGGTAAGGGTTAGGGTTAAGGTTAGGATTAGGGTTAGGTTTAGGGTTAGGGTTAGGGTTAGGGTAAGGGTAAGTGTTAGGGTTAGGATTAGTGTTAGGGTTAGGATAAGGATTAGGGATAGGGTAAGGATTAGTGTTAGGTTTAGGGTTAATGTTAGGGTAAGGGTAAAGGTTCGGGTTAGGTTTAGGGTTAGGGTTATGGTTATGGTTAAGGTTAGGTTTTGGGTTAGGGTTAGGGTTAGGGTTATGGTTAGATTTAGGGTTAGGGTTAGAGTTAGGTTTAGGGTTAGGGTAAGGGTAAGGGTTAGGGTTAGGGTTAGGGTAAGGGTTAGGATTAGGGTTAGGGAAAGGATAAGGGTTAGGGTTAGGGTTAGGATTAAGGTAAGTGTTAGGGTTAGGGTTAGGATTAGGTTTAGGGTAAGAGTTAGGGGTAGGTTTAGGGTAAGGGTAAGGTTTAGCGTTAGGATTAGGGTTAGGGTTAGGGTAAGAGTAAGGGTTAGGGTTAGATTTAGGGTTAGGTTTAGGTTTAGGGTAAGCGTAAGGGTAAGGGTTAAGGTTAGGTTTAGGGTAAGGCTTAGGGTTAGGGTTAGGGTGAGAGTTAGGTTTAGGGTTATGTAAGGGAAAGGGTTAGGGCTAGGGTTAGGGTAAGGGTTAGGGTTAAGTTTAGGGATAGGGTTAGGGTTAGGTTTAGGGTTAGGGTTAGGCAAAGGGTTAAGGTTAGGGTTAGGGTTAGGGTTAGGGTTAGGGTTTGAGTTAGTTTTAGGGTTAGGGTAAGGGTTAGGGTTAGGGTTAAGTATAGGATTAGGGTTAGGTTAAGGGTTAAATTAGGGGTTAGGGTTAGAGTTGGGGTTAGGTTTAGTGTTAGGGTAAGGGTTAGGGTTAGGTTTAGGGTTAGTATAAGGGTTAGGGTTAGGGTTTGGTTTAAGGTAAGTGTTAGGGTTAGGGTTAGGGTTAGGATAAGGGTTAGGGTTAGGGTTAGGTTTAGGGTAAGGATTAGGGTTAGAGTTACGGTTAGGGTTACGGTTAGGGTTAGATTTAGGGTTAGGGTTAGGGTTAGGTTTAGGGTTAGGTTTAGGTTTACGGTTAGGGTTAGGGTTAGGGTAAGGGTATTTGTTAGGGTTAGGGTTAGGGTTAGGGTTAGGGTCAGGATAAGGGTTAGGTTTAGGGTTAGGTTTAGGTTTAGGGTAGCGTTAGGGTTAGGGTTAGGGTTAGGTTTAGGTTTAGGACAGCGTTAGGGTTAGGGTTAGGGTAAGGTTTAGGGTAAGTGTTAGGGTTAGTGTTAGGGTTAGGGTTAGGGTAAGGGTTAGGGTTAGGGTTAGGGTTAGGGTAAGGGTAAGGGTTAGGTTTAGGGTTAGGGTTAGGTTTAGTGTTAGGTTTACGGTTAGGGTTAGGGTAAGGGTAAGGGATAGGATCTGGGTTAGTGTTAGGGTAAGGGTTAGGTTTAGGGTAAGGGTTAGGGTTAGTTTTAGGTTTAGTGTTAGGGTAAGGGTAAAGGTTCGGGTTAGGTTTAGGGTTAGGGTTAAGGTTATGTTTAAGATTAGGTTTTGGGTTAGGTTAACTGTTAGGGTTAGGGTTCGGGTTAGGTTTAGGGTTAGGGTAAGGGTAAGGGTTAGGGTTAAAGTTAGTGTTAGGGTTAGGGTAAGGGTACGGGTTAGGATTAGCGTTAGGGTTAGGTTTAGTGTTGGCGTTAAGGTTTGGGTTAGGGTAAGTGTTAGGGTTAGGGTTAAGGTTAGGGTTAGGTTTAGGGTTACGGTTAGGGTTAGGATTAGTTTTAAGTTAAGGGTATGTGTTAGGGTTAGGGTTAGTGTTAGGGTTAGCATTATGGTAAGGGTAAGGGTTAGGGTTCTGGTTAGGGTTAAGGTAAGGGTAAGGGTTAGGTTTAGGGCTAGGTTTAGTGTAAGGGATATGGTTAGGTTTAACGTTAGGGTACGGGTAAGGGTTAGTGTTAGGGTTAGCGTTAGGGTTAGAGTAAGGATTAGGGTTAGGGTTAGGGTTAGGGTAGGGGTTAGGGTAAGTGTAAGTGTTAGGGTTAGGGTTAGGGTACGGGTAAGGATTAGGGTTAGGGTCAGGGTCAGGGTTAGCGGTTAGGGTTAGGGTTAGGGGTTCGGGTTAGGGTTAGGGTAAGGGTTAGGCTTAGGGGTTAGGGTTAGTGTTAGGGTTAAGTTAAGGGTTAGGGTTAGAGTTAGGGTTAGGTTTAGGGTTATGATAAGGGTTAGTGTTAGGGTTAGGGTTATGGTTAGGGTAAGGGTAAGTGTTAGTTTTAGTCTTAGGGTTAGGGTTAGGGTAAGGGTTAGGGTTAGGGTTAGGGCTAGGGTTTGGTTTAGGGTTGGGGATTAAGGTTAGCGTTAGGGTTAGGATAAGTGTAAGGGTTAGGGTTAGGGTTAGGTTAGTTTTCGGGTAAGTGTAGGGTTAGGGTTAGGGTTAGGGTTAGGGTTAGGGTCAGGATAAGGGTTAGGGTTAGGGTTAGGTTTAGGTTTAGGGTAGCGTTAGGGTTAGGGTTAGGGTTAGGGTTAGGGTAAGTGTTAGGGTTAGTGGTAGGGTTAGGGTTAGGGTAAGGGTTAGGTTTAGGGTTAGGGTTAGGGTAAGGGTAAGGGTTAGGGTTAGGGTTAGGGTTAGGGTTAGTGTTAGGTTTACGGTTAGGGTTAGGGTAAAGGTAAGGGTTAGGATCAGAGTAAGTGTTAGGGTAAGTGTTAGGGTTAGGGTAAGGGTTAGGGTTAGGTTTAGGGTTAGTGTTAGGGTAAGGGTAAAGGTTCGGGTTAGGTTTAGGGTTAGGGTTAAGGTTATGTTTAAGGTTAGGTTTTGGGTTAGAGGTAAGGGTTAGGGTTAGGGTTTGGGTTAGGTTTAGGGTTAGGGTTAGGGTTAGGGATAGCGTTAGGTTTAGGGTTAGGGTAAGGGTAAGGGTTAGGGTTAAAGTTAGTGTTAGGGTCAGGGTAAGGGTACGGGTTAGGATTAGCGTTAGGGTTAGGTTTAGTATTGGCGTTAAGGTTTGGGTTAGGGTAAGTGTTAGGGTTAGGGTTAAGGTTAGGGTTAGCTTTAGGGTTACGGTTAGGGTTAGGATTAGTTTTAAGTTAAGGGTAAGTGTTAGGGTTAGGGTTAGTGTTAGGGTTAGCATTATGGTAAGGGTAAGGGTTAGGGTTCTGGTTAGGGTTAAGGTAAGGGTAAGGGTTAAGTTTAGGGCTAGGTTTAGTGTAAGGGATATGGTTAGGTTTAGGGTTAGGGTACGGGTAAGGGTTAGTTTTAGGGTTAGGGTTAGGGTTAGAGTAAGGATTAGGGTTAGGGTTAGGATTAGGGTAGGGGTAAGGATTAGGGTTAGGGTCAGGGTTAGGGTTAGCGGTTAGGGTTAGCGTTAGGGGTTCGGGTTAGGGTTAGGGTAAGGGTTAGGCTTAGGGGTTAGGGTTAGTGTTAGGGTTAAGTTAAGGGTTAGGGTTAGAGTTAGGGTTAGGTTTAGGGTTATGATAAGGGTTAGTGTTAGTGTTAGGGTTAGGGTTAGGGTTAGGTTAGTTTTCGGGTAAGTGTAGGGTTAGGGTTAGGGTTAGGATTAGGGTAAGGGTAAGGGTTCGGGTTAGGGTTAGGGTTAGATTTAGGTTTAGGGCTAGGGGAAGGTTAAGGGTTAGGGTTAGGGTTAGGGTTAGAGTTAAGGTTAGGGTTAGGGTTAGGATTAGAATTAGGTTTAGGATTAGGGTGAGGGTAAGGGTAAGGGTTAGGTTTAGGGTTAGGGTTATGGATAGGGAAAGGGTAAGGGTTAGAGTTAGGGTTATTGTTAGGTTAAGGATTAGGGTTAGGGTTAGGGTTAGGATTAGTGTTACCTAAGGTTTAGTGTTAGGGTTAGGGGTTAGGTTTAGGGTTAGGTTTAGATTTAGGGTTAGGGTTAGGGTAGGGTAAGGGTTAGGGTTAAGGTTAGGGTTAAGGTTAGGGGTAGGTTTAGGGTTATGGTAAGGGTAAGGGTAAGGGTTAGGTTTAGGGTTAGGGTTAGGATTAGGGTTAAGGTAAGGGTAAGGTTTAGGTTTAAGGTTAGGGTTAGGGTTAGGGTTAGGTTTAAGTTTAGGGTTAGGGTGAGGGTAAGGGTTAGGGTTAGGTTTAGGGTTAGGGTTATGGTAAGGATAAGAGTTAGGGTTAAGGTTAGGGTTAGGTTTAGGTTTAGGGTTAGGTTTAGGGTTAGGGTAAGGGTAAGGGTTAGGGTTAAGGTTAGGGTTAGGGTTAGGTTCAGGGTTAGGGTTAGGGTTAGGGTAAGGGTAAGGGTAAGTTTTAGGGTCAGCATTACGATTAGAGTTAGCGTAAGGGTTAGGGTTAGGGTTAGGTTTAGTGTTGGGGTTAAGGTTAGGTTTAGGGTAAGGGTTACGGTTAGGGTTAGGCTTGGTTTTGTTAGGTTTAGGGTTACGGTTAGGGTTAGAGTTAGGGTTAGGGTAAGGGTATGTGTTAGGGTTAGGGTTAGGGTTAGGGTTAGGATAAGGGTTAGGTTAGGGTTAGGGTAAGGGTAAGTGTTAGCTTTAAGGTTAGGCTAGGGTTAGTGTTAGGGTTAGGGTTAGGGTTAGGGTTAGGTTTAGGTTAGGGTTAGGGTTAGGGAAAGGATAAGGTTTAGGGTTAGTGTTAGGGTAAGGATTAGTGTTAGGGTTAGGGTTAGGGTAAGGGTTACGGTTAGGTTCAGGGTTAGGGTTAGGGTTAGGGTAAGGGTAAGTGTAAGTTTTAGGGTCAGGATTACGATTAGGGTTAGCGTAAGGGTTAGGGTTAGGGTTAGGTTTAGTGTTGGGGTTAAGGTTAGGTTTAGGGTAAGGGTAACGGTTAGGGTTAGGCTTGGTTTTGTTAGGTTTAGGGTTACGGTTAGGGTTAGAGTTAGGGTTAGGGTAAGGGTATGTGTTAGGTTTAGGGTTAGGGTTAGGGTTAGAATAAGGGTTAGGTTAGGGTTAGGGTAAGGGTAAGTGTTAGCGTTAAGGTTAGGCTAGGGTTAGTGTTAGGGTTAGGGTTAGGGTTAGGGTTAGGTTTAGGTTAGGGTTAGGGTTAGGGAAAGGGTAAGGTTTAGGGTTAGTGTTAGGGTAAGGATTAGTGTTAGGGTTAGGGTTAGGGTAAGGGTTACGGTTAGGTTTAGGGTTACGGTTAGGGTTAGGGGTTAAGGTTAGGGTCAGGTTTAAGGTTAGGGTTAGGGATAGGATTTTGGTTCGGTTAGGTTTAGGGTTAGCGTTAGTGTAAGGGTAAGAGTTAGGGTTGGGTTAGGGTTAGCATTAAGGCTAGGGTTAGGGTTAGGATAAGGGTAAGGGTTAGGGTTAGGGTTAAGCTTAGGGTTAGGGTAATGCTTAGGTTTAGAGTTATGGTTAGGGTTAGGGTAAGGGTAAGGGTAAGGGTTAGTGTTAAGTTTAGGGTTATGGTTAGGGTTAGGTTAAGGGTAAGTGTTACGGTTAGGTTTAGGTTAGCGTTAGGGTAAGGGTTAGTTTTCAGGTTAGGGTTAGGTTTAGGGTTAGGGTTAGGGTTATGGTTAGGGTAAGGATAAGGGTTAGGGTTAAGGATAGGGTGAGGGTTAGTGTTAGGGTTAATGTTAGGGTTAGGGTGAGGGTAAGTGTACGGATTAGGGTTAGGTATATGGTTAGGGTTAGGGTAAGGTTAAGGGTTATGTTTAGGGTTGGGTTTAGGTTTAGGGTTACGGTTAGGTTTAGGGTAAGGGTAAGGTTTAGGGTTAAGCTTAAGGTTAGGGTTAGGTTTAGGGTTAGGTTTAGGGTAAGTATAAGGGTTAGGGTTAGGATTAGGGTTAGGGTTAGGGTAAGGGTTAGGGTAAGGGTTAGGGTTAGGTTTAGGGTTAGGGTTAGGGTAAGGGTAAGGATTAGCGTTAGGGTTAGGTTTAGGTTTAGGGTTCGGGTATAGTTAGGGTTAGGGTTAGGGTAAGGGTAAGGGTTAGGGTTAGGCTTAGGGTAAGGCTTAGGGTTAGGGTAAGGGTTAGTGTTAGGGTTAGGGTTAGGTTTAGGGTTACGGTAAGGGTTAGGGTAGGTTTAGGATAAGGGTATGTGTTAGGGTTAGGGTTAGGGTTAGGGTTAGGGTTAGCATTTGGGTAAGGGTAAGGATTAGGGTTAGGGTTAAGGTAGGGTTAGGGTTAGGGTTATGGTTAGGGTTAGGTTTAGGGTAAGGGTTAGGGTTAGGGTTAGTGTAAGGGTAAGGGTTAGGGTAAGGGTTAGGGTTTGGGTTAAGTTTAGGGTTAGTGTTAGGTTAAGGGTTAAGGTTCGGGGTTAGGTTTAGAGTTAGGGTTATGGATAGGGTTAGGGTAAGCGTTAGGGTTAGGTTTTGGGTTAGTGTAAGTGTTAGGGTTAGGGTTTGGTTTAGGGTAAGTGTTAGGGTAACGGTTAGTGTTAGGGTTAGGGTTAGCGTAAGGGTAAGTGTTAGCGTTAGGGTTAGGGTTAGGGTTAGGGTTTGGGTAAGGGTTAGATTTAGGGTTGGGTTAGGGTTAGGGTTAAGGTAAGGGATAGGGTTAGGGTAAGGGTTAGGGTTAGGGTTAGGGTTAAGGTTAGGTTTAGGGTTATGGTTAGGGTTAGAGTTAGGGTTAGGGTTAGGGTAATGGTTAGAGTTATGGTTAGGTTTAGGGTTAGGGTTAGGGTTATGGTTAGGGTAAGGATAAGGGTTAGGGTTAAGGTTAGGGTTAGGGTTAGGGTTAATGTTAGGGTTATTGTGAGGGTAAGTGTACGGATTAAGGTTAGGTATATGGTTAGAGTTAGGGTAAGTTTAAGGGTTAGGTTTAGGGTTAGGTTTAGGTTTAGGGTTAGGGTTAGGTTTAGGGTTAGGGTTAGGGTAAGGATTAGGGTTAGGGTTAGGGATAGGATTAGGGTTCGGGTTAGGTTTGGGTTAGGGTTAGGGTTAGGTTTAGCGTTTGGTTTATTGTAAGTGTTAGGGTTAGGTTTAGGGTTAGGGTAAGGGTTAGGTTTAGGGTTAGCGTTAGGGTAAGGATTAGGGTTAGGGTTAGGGATAGGTATGTGTTGGGGTTACTGGTAGGGTTAGGGTTAGGGTTAGGGTTAGGTTTAGGGTTATGGTAAGGTTTAGGGTTACTGTTATTGTTAGAGTTAGAGTCAGGTTTAGGGTTATGGTAAGGGTAAGGTTTAGGGTTAAGTTTAGGGTTAGGGTTAGGTTAAGGTTAGGGTTAGGGGTTAGGGTTAGGGTTAGGGGTAAGGGTTAGTGTTAGGTTTAGTGTTAGGATTAGGGTAAAGATAAATGTTAGGGTTAGGGATAGGTTTAGGGTTCAGGTTAGATTTAGGGTTAGGGTTAGGGTAAGGGTAAGAGTTAGGTTTGGGTTAGGGTGAGGGTTAGGGTTAGGGTTAGCGTTTGGGTACGGTAAGAGTTAAGGTTAGGGGTAGGATTAAGGTAAGGATTAGGGTTAGGGTTAGGGTTAATTTTAGGGTAAGGGTTTGGGTTAGGTTTAGGGTTAGGGTAAGGTTTAGCGTTAGGATTAGGGTTAGGGTTAGGGTATGGGTAAGGGTTAGGGTTAGGTTTAGGGTAAGGGTTAGGGTTAGGTTTAGGTTTAGGGTTAGGTTTAGGGTTAGGGTTAGGGTAAGGGTAAAGTTTAGGGTTAGGATTAGGGTTAGGGTTAAGGTTATGTTTAGGGTTATGGTTAGGGTTAGGGTACGGGTTAACGTTAGAGTTACGGTAAGGTTTAAGGTTAGGGTTAGTGTTAGGGTTAGAGTTAGGTTTAGGGTTAGAGGAAGGGTAATGGTAAGGATTAAGTTTAGGGTTAGGGATAGGTTAAGGGTTAAGGTTAGGGTTTAGGGTTAGGGTTAGTGTTAGGGTAATGGTTAGGGTTAGGGTTAGGGTTAGTGTAAGGGTTAGTGTTAGGGTTAGTTTTAGGGTAAGTTTTAGGGTTAGGGTTCGGTTTAGGGTTAGGGTTAGCGTAAGGGTTAGGGTACGGGCAAGGTTTAGGGTTAGGGTTAGGGTTATTTTTAGGGTTAGGGTTTGGGTTAGGGCTAGGGTTAGGGTTAAGGTTAGGTTTAGGGTTACGGTTAGGGTTAGGATTAGGTTTAGAGTTAGGGTTCGGGTTAGGGTAAGGGTAAGGGTTAGGTTTAAATTTAGGGTTAGGGTTAGATTTAGGGTTAGAGTTAGGGTTACGGTAAGGGCAAGGGTTAGGGTTAGGATTAGGGTTTCGGTTAGGGTAATTGTTAGCGTTAGGGTTAGGGTTAGGTTTAGGGTTAGGGTTAGGTTTAGGTTTAGGGTTAGGGTAAGGGTAAAGGTTAAGGTTTGGGTTAGGGTTAGGGTTAAGGTTATGGTTAAGATTAGGTTTAGGGTTAGGGTAAGGGTTAGGTTAAGGTTAGGGTAAGGTTTAGGGTTAGGGTAAGGGTAAGGGATAGGGTTCGGTTAGGGTTAGGGTTACGTTTAGGGTTAGGGGTTAGGTTTAGGGTCAGATTAAGGGTTAGGGTTAGGGTAAGGGTAAGAGTTAAGGATAGGGATAGGGTTAGGTTTCGGGTAAGGTTTAGGGTTAGGGTTAGTGTAATGGTAATGGTAAGGGTTGGGTTAGGGTTAGGGTTAGGGGTAGGGTTAGCCTTAGGGTATGGGTAAGGGTTAGGGTTAGGGATAAGGTAAGGGTAAGGGTTAGGGTTAGGGTTATGTTTAGTGTAAGGGTTAGGGTTAGGTTTAGGGTAAGTGTAAGTTTTAGGTTTGGGGTTAGGATTAAGATTACGGTTAGTGTAAGGGTACGGGTTAGGGTTAGGGTTAGGGTTAGGGTTAGGTTTAGGGTTAGGGTACGGGTAAGGGTTAGTGTTAGTGTTAGGGTTAGGGTTAGAGTAAGGATTAGGGTTAGGGTTAGGGTTAGGATAGGGGTTAGGGTAAGTGTTAGGTTTAGGGTTAGGGTAAGGATTAGGTTTAGGGTTAGGGATTGGATTAGGGTTCGGGTTAGGTTTGAGTTAGGGTTAGGCTTAGGGTTAGGGTTAGGGTTAGGGTTAGGGTTAGTTTTAGGGTTATGATAAGGTTTAGGGTTAGGGTTAGTGTTAGAGTTAGAGTTAGGTTTAGGGTTAGGGTAAGGGTAAGGTTTAGGGTTAGGTTAAGGGTTAGGGTTAGGGTTAGGGTTAGGATTAGGGTAGCGTTAGGGTTAGGGTTAGGGTAAGTGTTAGGGTTAGTGTTAGGGTTAGGGTTAGGGTTAGGTTAACGGTTAGGGTTAGGGTAAGGGTAGTTGTTAGGGTTAGGGTTAGGGTTAGGTTTAGTGTTAGGGTTAGGGTTAGGGTTAGGGTAAGGGTAAGTGTTAGGTTTAAGGTTAGGTTTAGGGTTAGGTTTAGGGTTAGGGAAACGGTAAGGTTTAGGTTTAGGATTAGGGTTAGGGTAATGGTTACGTTTAGGATTAGGGTTAGGGTTAGGTTTAGGGTTAAGGTTAGGTTAAGGGTAAAGGTTCGGGTCAGGGATAGGGTTAGGGTTAAGTTTAGGGTTAAGGTTAGGGTTAGGGTAAGTGTTAGGGATAGGGTTAGGGTAAGTTTTAGGGTTAGGGTTAGAGTTAGGGTTAGAGTTAGGTTTAGGGTATGGGTAAGGGTTAGGGATAGGGATAAGGTAAGGGTAAGGGTTAGGGTTAGGGTTATGTTTAGTGTAAGCGTTAGGGTTAGGTTTAGGGTAAGTGTAAGTTTTAGGTTTAGGGTTAGGATTAAGATTAGGGTTAGTGTAAGGGTACCGGTTAGGGTACGGGTTAGGGTTAGGGTTAGGGTTAGGTTTTGGGTTAGGGTACGAGTAAGGGTTAGTGTTAGGGTTAGGGTTTGAGTTAGAGTAAGGATTAGGGTTAGGGTTAGGGTTAGGATAGGAGTTAGGGTAAGGGTTAGGTTTAGGGTTAGGGTTAGGGTAAGGATTAGGTTTAGGATTAGGGATTGGATTAGGGTTCGGGTTAGGTTTGAGTTAGGGTTAGGGTTAGGGTTAGGGTTAGGGTTAGTGTTAGGTATGTGTTGGGGTTACTGTTAGTGTTAAGGTTAGAGTTAGGGTTAGGTTTAGGGTTATGATAAGGTTTAGGGTTAGGGTTAGTGTTAGAGTTAGAGTTAGGTTTAGGGTTAGGGTAAGGGTAAGGTTTAGGGTTAGGTTAAGTGTTAGGGTTAGGGGTAGGGTTAGTGTAAGGGTTAGGATTATGGTTTGGCTTAGGGTAAGTGTTAGGGTTAGGGTTAGGTTTAGGGTTAGGGTTAGGGTTAGGTTTAGGGTTACGGTTAGGTTTAGGGTTAGGCTTAGGTTTAGGGTTAGGTTTATTGTTAGGTTAAGGGTTACGGTTACAGTTAGGGTTAGGGTTAGGGTAAGGGTATGTGTTAGGGTTAGGGTTAGGGTTAGGGTTAGGATAAAGGTTAGGGTTAGGGTTAGGATTAGGATTAGGGTAGCGTTAGGGTTAGGGTTAGGGTAAGTGTTAGGGTTAGTGTTAGGGTTAGGATTAGGTTAACGGTTAGGGTTAGGGTAACGGTAGTTGTTAGGGTTAGGGTTAGGTTTAGTGTTAGGGTTAGGGTTAGGGTTAGGGTATGGGTAAGTGTTAGGGTTAAGGTTAGGGTTAGGGTTAGGTTTAGGGTTAGGGAAACGGTAAGGTTTAGAGTTAGGATTAGGGTTAGGGTAAGGGTTACGGTTAGGGTTAGGGTTATGGTTAGGTTTAGGGTTAAGGTTAGGTTAAGGGTAAAAGTTCGGGTCAGGGATAGGGTTAGGGTTAAGTTTAGGGTTAAGGTTAGGGTTATGGTAAGGGTTAGGGATAGGGTTAGGGTAAGTTTTAGGGTTAGGGTTAGAGTTAGGGTTACAGTTAGGTTTAGGGTTAGGGTAAGGGTAAGGGTTAGGGGTAAGTTTAGGGTTAGGGTTAGGTTAGGGTTAGGGTTAGGGTTAGGGTAAGGATTAGGGTTAGGGTTATGTTTAGGGTAAGGGTTAGGGTTACGGTTAGGGTTACGGTTAGGGTTAGGGGTAAGGGTTAGGTTTAGGTTTAGGGTTAGGATTAGGGTAAAGATAAATGTTAGGGTTAGGAATAGGGTTAGGGTTCAGGTTAGGTTTAGGGTTATGGTTAGGGTAAGGGTAAGAGGTAGGGTTGGGTTAGGGTTAGGGTTAGGGTTAGGGTTAGCGTTTGGGTACGGGTAAGTGTTAGGATTAGGGTTAGGATTAAGGGTTAGGGTTAGGGTTAGGGTTAGGTTTAGGGTAAGGGTTAGGGTTAAGTTTAGGGTAAGGTCAAGGTTTAGCGTTAGGTTTAGGGTTAGGGTTAGGGTAAGGGTAAGGGTTAGGGTTAGTTTTAGGATTAGGTTTAGATTTACGGTTATTGTAAGGGTAAGGGTTAGGGTTAGGTTTAGGGTAAGGTTTAGGGTTAGGTTTAGTGTAGGGGTTAGGGTAAGGGTAAGTGTTAGTGTTAGGGTTAGGGTTAGGATAAGGGTAAGGGTTAGGGTTAGGGTTAGGGTTAGGGTTTAGGGTTAGGGTTAGGGTTAGGTTTAGGGTTAGGGTTAGGGTAAGAATAAGGGTTAGGTTTAAGTTTAGGCTTAGGGTTAGGGTTAGTGTTAGGTTTACGGTTAGGGTTAGGTTAAGGGCAAGGTTTAGGATTAGGGTTAGGGTTAAGGTTAGGGTTAGGATTAGGGTTAGGGTAAGGGTGAAGGTTAGGGTTAGGGTTACGGTTAGGGTTAGGGTTAAGGTTATGTTTAGGGTTAGATTTAGGGTTAGGGTTAGGGTTAGGGTTATGGTTATGGTTAAGGTTAGGGTAAGGTTTAGGGTTAGGGTTAATTTAAGGTTAGAGTTAGGTTTAGGGTTAGGGTAAGGATAAGGGTTAGGGTTAAATTTAGGGTTAGGGTTACGTTAAGGGTTAGGGTTAGGGCTAGGGTTAGGGTAAGGATTAGGTTTAGGGCTAGGGTTAGGGTAAGGATTAGGGTTAGGGTTAGGGTTAGGGTAAGGGTTAGGGTTAGGTTACGTATAGGGTTAGGTGTTAGGGTTAAGGTTACGTTTAGGGTTAGTGTTAGGGTTAGATTAAGGGTTAGGGTTAGAGTTAGGGTTAGGGTTAGGGTTAGGGTTAGGTTAAGGGTTAGTGTTAGGGTTAGGGTTAGGTTTAGGTTAAGGGTAAGTGTTAGTGTTAGGGTTAGGGTTAGGGTTAGGGTTAGGGTAAGGGTAGGGTTAGGGTTAGGTCTAGCTTTAGGTTTAGGGTTGGGGTTAAGGTTAGCGTTAGGGTTAGGGTGAGGGTAAGAGTTAGGGTTAGGAATAGTTTTAGGGTAAGTGTTAGGGTTATGCTTAGGGTTAAAGTTAGGGTAAGGGTAGGGGTTCGGTTTAGGGATAGGGTTAGGTGTTAGGGTTAGGGTTAGGGTTAAGGTTATGTTTAGGGTTAGGTTTAGGGTTAGGGTTAGGGTTAGTGTTAAGGTTATGGTTAAGGTTAGGGTTAGGGTAAGGGTTAGGATTAAGGTTAGGGTAAGGTTTAGGGTTAGGGTGGGGTTAGGGTAGAGTTAGGTTTAGGGTTAGGGTAAGGGTAAGGGTTAGGGTTAAGTTTAGGTTTAGGTTTAGGTTAAGGGATAGGATTAGAGCTAGGGTTAGGGTTAGGGCTAGGGTTAGGGTTAGGGTTAGGTTAAGGGTTAGGGTTAGGGTAAGGGTAATTGTTAGGGTTAGGGTTAGGTTTAGTGTTAGGGTTAGGGTTAGGGTTAGGTTAAGGGTAAGTGTTATTGTTAAGGTTAGGGTTAGGGTTAGGTTTAGAGTTAGGGAAACGGTAAGGTTTAGGGTTAGGATTAGGGTTAGGGTTAGGGTAAGGGTTACGGTTAGGGTTAGGGTTAGGTTTAGGTTTAGGCTTAGGTTAAGGGTAAAGTTTTGGGTCAGGGATAGGGTTAGGGTTAAGGTTAGGGTTAAGGTTAGGGTTAGGGTTAGGGTTAGGGATAGGGTTAGGGTAAGTTTTAGGGTTAGGGTTAGAGTTAGGGTTAGAGTTAGGTTTAGGGTTAGGGTAAGGGTAAGGGTTAGGTGTAAGTTTAGGGTTAGGTTTAGGTTAGGGTTAGGGTTAGGGTTAGGATAAGGATTAGGGTTAGAGTTAGGTTTAGGGTAAGGGTTAGGGTTAGGGTTAGGGTAAGGGTAAGGGTTAGGGTTAGGTTTATTGTTAGGTTAAGGGTTACGGTTAGGGTTAGGGTTAGGGTTAGGGTAAGGGTATGTGTTAGGGTTAGGGTTAGGGTTAGGGTTAGGATAAAGGTTAGGGTTAGGGTTAGGGTTAGGTTAGGGTAGCGTTAGGGTTAGGGTTAGGGTAAGTGTTAGGGTTAGTGTTAGGGTTAGGATTAGGTTAACGGTTAGGGTTAGGGTAACGGTAGTTGTTAGGGTTAGGGTTAGGGTTAGGTTTAGTTTTAGGGTTAGGGTTAGGGTTAGGGTATGGGTAAGTGTTAGGGTTAAGGTTAGGGTTAGGGTTACGTTTAGGGTTAGGGAAACGGTAAGGTTTAGGGTTAGGATTAGGGTTAGGGTAAGGGTTACGGTTAGGGTTAGGGTTATGGTTAGGTTTAGGGTTAAGGTTAGGTTAAGGGTAAAGGTTCGGGTCAGGGAAGGGTTAGGGTTAAGTTTAGGGTTAAGGTTAGGGTTATGGTAAGGGTTAGGGATAGGGTTAGGGTAAGTTTTAGGGTTAGGGTTAGAGTTAGGGTTAGAGTTAGGTTTAGGGTTAGGGTAAGGGTAAGGGTTAGGGGTAAGTTTAGGGTTAGGGTTAGGTTAGGGTTAGGGTTAAGGTTAGGGTAAGGATTAGGGTTAGGGTTATGTTTAGGGTAAGGGTTAGGGTTACGGTTAGGGTTACGGTTAGGGTTAGGGGTAAGGGTTAGGTTTAGGTTTAGGGTTAGGATTAGGGTAAAGATAAATGTTAGGGTTAGGAATAGGGTTAGGGTTCAGGTTAGGTTTAGGGTTATGGTTAGGGTAAGGGTAAGAGGTAGGGTTGGGTTAGGGTTAGGGTTAGGGTTAGCGTTTGGGTACGGGTAAGTGTTAGGATTAGGGTTAGGATTAAGGGTTAGGGTTAGGGTTAGGGTTAGGTTTAGGGTAAGGGTTAGGGTTAAGTTTAGGGTAAGGTCAAGGTTTAGCGTTAGGTTTAGGGTTAGGGTTAGGGTAAGGGTAAGGGTTAGGGTTAGTTTTAGGATTAGGTTTAGATTTACGGTTATTGTAAGGGTAAGGGTTAGGGTTAGGTTTAGGGTAAGGTTTAGGGTTAGGTTTAGTGTAGGGGTTAGGGTAAGGGTAAGTGTTAGTGTTAGGGTTAGGGTTAGGATAAGGGTAAGGGTTAGGGTTAGGGTTAGGGTTAGGGTTTAGGGTTAGGGTTAGGGTTAGGGTTAGGTTTAGGGTTAGGGTAAGAATAAGGGTTAGGTTTAAGTTTAGGCTTAGGGTTAGGGTTAGTGTTAGGTTTACGGTTAGGGTTAGGTTAAGGGCAAGGTTTAGGATTAGGGTTAGGGTTAAGGTTAGGATTAGGGTTAGGGTAAGGGTGAAGGTTAGGGTTAGGGTTACGGTTAGGGTTAGGGTTAAGGTTATGTTTAGGGTTAGATTTAGGGTTAGGGTTAGGGTTAGGGTTATGGTTATGGTTAAGATTAGGGTAAGGTTTAGGGTTAGGGTTAATTTAAGGTTAGGATTAGGTTTAGGGTTAGGGTAAGGATAAGGGTTAGGGTTAAATTTAGGGTTAGGGTTACGTTAAGGATTAGGGTTAGGGCTAGGGTTAGGGTAAGGATTAGGTTTAGGGCTAGGGTTAGGGTAAGGATTAGGGTTAGGGTTAGGGTTAGGGTAAGGGTTAGGGTTAGGTTACGTATAGGGTTAGGTGTTAGGGTTAAGGTTACGTTTAGGGTTAGTGTTAGGGTTAGATTAAGGGTTAGGGTTAGAGTTAGGGTTAGGGTTAGGGTTAGGGTTAGGATAAGGGGTAGTGTTAGGGTTAGGGTTAGGTTTAGGTTTAGGGTAAGTGTTAGTGTTAGGGGTAGGGTTAGGGTTAGGGTTAGGGTAAGGGTAGGGTTAGGGTTAGGTCTAGCTTTAGGTTTAGGGTTGGGGTTAAGGTTAGCGTTAGGGTTAGGGTGAGGGTAAGAGTTAGGGTTAGGAATAGTTTTAGGGTAAGTGTTAGGGTTATGGTTAGGGTTAAAGTTAGGGTAAGGGTAGGGGTTCGGTTTAGGGATAGGGTTAGGTGTTAGGGTTAGGGTTAGGGTTAAGGTTAGGGTTAGGGTTAGGGTTAGGGTTATGATTAGGGTTATGGTTAGGGTAAGGGTTAGGGTTAGGGTTAGGGTTATGGTTAGGGTAAGGGTTAATGTTAGGGTTTGGGTTAGGGTTACGTTAGGGTAAGGGTAGGGGTTCGGTTTAGGGATAGGGTTAGGTGTTAGGGTTAGGGTTAGTGTTAAGGTTATGTTTAGGGTTAGGTTTAGGGTTAGGGTTAGGGTTAGGGTTAAGGTTATGGTTAAGGTTAGGGTTAGGGCAAGGGTTAGGATTAAGGTTAGGGTAAGGTTTAGGGTTAGGGTGGGGTTAGGGTAGAGTTAGGTTTAGGGTTAGGGTAAGGGTAAGGGTTAGGGTTAAGTTTAGGTTTAGGTTTAGGCTAAGGGATAGGGTTAGAGCTAGGGTTAGGGTTAGGGCTAGGGTTAGGGTTAGGGTTAGGTTAAGGGTTAGGGTTAGGGTAAGGGTAATTGTTAGGGTTAGGGTTAGGTTTAGTGTTAGGGTTAGGGTTAGGGTTAGGTTAAGGGTAAGTGTTATTGTTAAGGTTAGGGTTAGGGTTAGGTTTAGAGTTAGGGAAACGGTAAGGTTTAGGGTTAGGATTACGGTTAGGGTTAGGGTAAGGGTTACGGTTAGGGTTAGGGTTAGGTTTAGGTTTAGGGTTAGATTAAGGGTAAAGTTTTGGGTCAGGGATAGGGTTAGGGTTAAGGTTAGGGTTAAGGTTAGGGTTAGGGTTAGGGTTAGGGATAGGGTTAGGGTAAGTTTTAGGGTTAGGGTTAGAGTTAGGGTTAGAGTTAGGTTTAGGGTTAGGGTAAGGTTAAGGGTTAGGTGTAAGTTTAGGGTTAGGTTTAGGTTAGGGTTAGGGTTAGGGTTAGGATAAGGATTAGGGTTAGAGTTAGGTTTAGGGTAAGGGTTAGGGTTAGGGTTAGGGTAAGGGTAAGGGTTAGGGTTAGGTTTAGGGTAAGGGTTAGGGTTAGGGTTAGGGTTAGTGTAGGGGTTAGTGTAAGGGTAAGTGTTAGTGTTAGGGTTAGGGTTAGGATAAGGGTAAGGGTTAGGTTTAGGATTAGGTTTAGGGTTAGGGTTAGGGTAACGGTAAGGGTTAGGGTTAAGGTTATTGTTAGGGTTAGGGTTAGTGTTAGGTTAAGGGTTAGGGTTAGGGTTAGGGTAAGGGCAAGGGTTAGGATTAGGGTTAGGGTTAAGTTTAGGTTTAGGGTTAGGGTTAGGGTTAGGTTTAGGGTTAGGGTTAAGTTTAGGGTTAGGGTTAGGGTTAGGGTAAGGGTAAATGTTACGGTTAGGGTTAGGGTTAGGGTTAAGGTTAAGGTTATGTTTAGGGATAGGTTTAGGGTTAGGATTAGGGTTATTGTTAGGGTTAAGGTTATGGTTAAGGTTAGGGTTAGGGTTAGGGTAAGTGTTAGGATTAAAGTTAGGGTAAGGTTTAGGGTTACGGTTAAGGTTAGGGTTAGAGTTAAGTTTAGGGTTAGGGTAAGGGTAAGGGTTAGGGTTAAGTTTAGGGTTAGGGTTAGGTTAAGGGTTAGGGTTAGGGCTAGGGTTAGGGTAAGGATTAGGGTTAGGGCTAGGGTTAGGGTAAGGATTAGGGTTAGGGTTAGGGTTAGAGTAAGGGTTAGGGTTATGGTTAGGGTTACGTATAGGGTTAGCGGTTAGGGTTATGGTTATGGTTAGGGTTACGTTTAGGTTTAGTGTTAGGGTTAGGTTAAGGGTGAGGGTTAGAGTTAGGGTTAGGGTTAGGGTTAGGATAAGGGTTAGTGTTCGGGTTAGCGTTAGGGTTAGGTTAAGGTAAGTGTTAGTGTTAGGGTTAGGTTTAGGTTTAGGGTTAGGGTTAGGGTTAGGGTTAGGGTTAGGGTAAGGGTTAGGGTTAGGGTTAGGGCTAGGTTTAGGTTTAGGGTTGGGGTGAAGGTTAGCATTTGGGTTAGGGTGAGGGTAAGGGTTAGGGTTAGGATTAGGTTTAGGGTAAGTGTTAGGGTTAGGGTTAGGTTTAGTGTTAGGGTTAGGGTAAGGGTAGGAGTTCGGGTTAGGGATAGGTTTAGGTGTTAAGATTAGGGTTAGGGTTAGGGTTAAGGTTATGTTTAGGGTTAGTTTTAGGGTTAGGGTTAGGGTTAAGGTTATGGTTAAGGTTAGGGTTAGGGTTAGGGTAAGGGTTACGATTCAGGTTAGGGTAAGTTTTAGGGTTAGGGTTAGGGTTAGAGTTAGGTTTAGGGTTAGGGTAAGGGTAAGAGTTAGGGTTAGGGTTAGGTTTAGGGTTAGGTTAAGGGTTACGGTTAGGGCTAGGGTTAGGGTAAGGATTAGGGTTAGGGTTAGGGTTAGGGTAAGGGTTAGGGTTAGGGTTAGGGTTAGGGTTACGAATAGGGTTTGGGGTTAGGGTTAGGGTCAGGTTTAGGGTTAGGGTTAGGGTAAGGATAAGAGTTAAGGTTAGGGATAGGGTTAGGTTTCAGTTAAGGTTTTGGGTTAGGGATAGGGTAAGGGTAAGAGTTAGGGTTGGGTTAGGGTTAGGGTTAGGGTTAGCATTAGGGTTAGGGTTAGTTTTAGGGTTAGGGTTAGGGTAAGGATAAGATTTAGGGTGAGGGATAGGGTTAGGTTTTGGGTAAGGTTTAGGGTTAGGGTTAGGTTAAGTGTAAGAGATAGGCTTGGGTTAGGGTTAGGGTTAGGGTTAGGGTCAGGTTTAGGTTTAGGTTTAGGGTTTGGGTTAGGGTTAGGATTAGTATTAGGGTTTGGTTTAGGGTTACGGTTAAGGTTAGATTTTGGTTTAGGGTTAGGTGTAGTTTTAGGGTTAAGTTTAGGATTATGGTTAGGGTTAGGGTTAGGGTAAGGGTATTTGTTAGGGTTAGGGTTAGGGTTAGGGTTAGGGTCAGGATAAGGGTTAGGGTTAGGTTTAGTGTTAGGTTTATGGTAGCGTTAGGGTTAGGGTTAGGGTTAGGGTTAGGGTAAGTGTTAGGGTTAGTGTTAGGGTTAGGGTTAGGTTTAGGGTAAGGGTTAGGGTAAGTGTTAGGGTTAGGGTTAGGGTTAGGGTAAGGGTAAGGGTAAGGGTTAGGGTTAGGGTTAGGTTAGGTTTAGGGTAAGTGTTAGGGTTAGGGTTAGGGTTAGGGTTAGGGTAAGGTTAAGTTTTCGGGTTAGGGTTAGGGTTAGGTGTTAGGGTTAGGGTTAAGTTTAGGGTTAGGTTTAGGATTAGGGCTAGGGTAAGGTTAAGGGTTAGGTTTAGGGTAGGGTTAGGATTAGGGTTACCTAAGGTTTAGTGTTAGGGTTAGGGGTTAGGGTTAGGGTTAGTTTTAGATTTAGGGTTAGGGTTACGGTAGGGTAAGGGTTAGGGTTAAGGTTAGGGTTAAGGTTAGGGGTAGGTTTAGGGTTAGGGTAAGTGTTAGGTTTGGGTTAGGGTTAGGGTAATGGTAAGGGTAAGGGTTAAGTTTAGGGTTAGGGTTAGGTTTAGGGTTAGGGTTAGGGTTAGGGTTAGGTAAGGATAAGGTTTAGGGTTAAGGTTAGGGTTAGGGTTAGGGTCAGGTTTAAGTATAGGGTTAGGGTGAAGGTAAGGTTTAGGATTAGGTTTAGGGTTAGGGTTAGGGTAAGGATAAGATTTAGGGTTAAGGTTAGGGTTAGGTTTATGGTTAGGTTGAGGGTTAGGGTAAGGGTAAGGGTTTGGGTTAAGGTTAGGGTTAGGGTTATGTTTAGGATTAGGGATAGGGTAAGGATAAGGTTTAGGGTCAGGATTAGGGTTAGGGTTAGGGTTAGTGTAAGGGTTAGGGTTAGGGTTAGGTTTAGTGTTAGGGTTAAGGTAAGGGTTAGGGTAAGGGTTACGGTTAGGGTAAGGCTTGGTTTTGTTAGGTTTAGGTTTACGGTTAGGGTTAGAGTTAGGGTTAGGGTAAGGGTTAGGGTTAGGGTTAGGGTAAGGGTTAGGGTTAGGGTTAGGGTAAGGGTTAGGGATTAGGGTTAGGGTTAGGTTTAATGTTCGGGTTAGGTTAAGGAGAAGAGTTAGGGTTAGGGATAGGATTAGGGTTCGGGTTAGGTTTAGGGTTAGGGTTAGGGTAAGGGTAAGAGTTAGGGTTGGGTTAGGGTTAGGGTTAAGGTTAGGGTTAGGGTTAGGGTAAGGGTTAGGGTTAGGGTTAGGGTTAGGTTTAGGTTTAGGGTTTGGGTTAGGGTTAGGGTTAGGATTAGGTTTAGGTTTAGAGTTTGGGTTAGGGTTAGGGTTACGGTTAGGGTTAGGGTTAGGTGTAGGGTTACAGTTAGGGTTAGATTTAGGGTTAGGGGTAGGGTTAGGTTTAGGGTTAGGTTTAGGGTTACGGTTAGGGTGAGGGTTAGGGTAAGGGTATTTGTTAGGGTTTGAGTTAGGGTAGGGTTAGGGTTAGGGTCAGGATAAGGGTTAGGGTTAGGGTTAGGGTTAGGTTTTGGGTAGCGTTAGGGTTAGGGTTAGGGTTAGGGTTAGGGTAAGTGTTAGGGTTAGTGTTAGGGTTAGGGTTAGGGTAAGGGTTAGGGTTAGGGTTAGGGTTAGGTTTAGTGTTAGTGTTAGTGTTAGGGTTAGGATAAGGGTTAGGGTTAGGGTTAGGGTAAGGGTAAGGTTTAGGGTCAGGATTAGGTTAGGGTTAGCGTAAGGGTTAGGGTTAGGGTTAGGGTTAGGGTTTAGGTAAGGGTTAGTTTTAGGTTTAGGGTTAGTGTTAGGGTAAGGATAAAGGTTCGGGTTAGGTTTAGGGTTAGGGTTTAGGTTATGTTTAAGTTTAGGTTTTGGGTTAGGTTAACTGTTAGGGTTAGGGTTCGGGTTAAGTTTAGGGTTAGGGTTAGGGTTAGGGTTAGAGTTAGGTTTAGGGTTATGGTTAGGGGTTAGGGTTAGGATTGGGGTAAGGGTTAGGCTTAGTGGTTATTGTTAGTGTTAGGGTTAAGTTAAGGCTTAGGGTTATAGTTAGGGTTAGGTTTAGGATTATGATAAGGGTTAGTGTTAGTGTTAAGTTTAGGGTTAGGATAAGGGTAAGTGTTAGTGTTAGTCTTAGGGTTAGGGTTAAGGTTAGGGTAAGGGTAAGGGTTAGGTTAGGGTTAGGGTTAGGTTACGGGTAAGGGTTAGGGTTAGGGTAAGGGTTAGGGGTTAAGGTTAGGGTTAGGGGTTAGGGTTAGGGATAGGGTTAGGGTAAGGGTTAGGCTTAGGGGTTAGGGTTAGTGTTAGGGTTTAGTTTAGGTTTAGAGTTAGAGTTAGGTTTAGGGTTAGGGTTATGATAAGGGTTAGGGTTAGGGTTAGGTTAGGTTTAGGGTAAGTGTTAGGGTTAGGTTTAGGGTTAGGGTTAGGGTAAGGTTAAGTTTTCGGGTTAGGGTTAGGGTTAGGTGTTAGGGTTAGGGTTAAGTTTAGGTTTAGGTTTAGGGTTAGGGCTAGGGTAAGGTTAAGGGTTAGGGTAGGGTTAGGATTAGGGTTACCTAATGTTTAGTGTTATGGTTAGGGGTTAGGGTTAGGGTTAGTTTTAGATTTAGGGTTAGGGTTACGGTAGGGTAAGGGTTAGAATTAAGGTCAGGGTTAAGGTTAGGGGTAGGTTTAGGGTTAGGGTAAGTGTTAGGTTTGGGTTAGGGTTAGGGTAATGGTAAGGGTAAGGGTTAAGTTTAGGGTTAGGTTTAGGTTTAGGGTTAGGGTGAGGGTTAGGGTTAGGTAAGGATAAGGTTTAGGGTTAAGGTTAGGGTTAGGGTTAGGGTTAGGTTTAAGTATAGGGTTAGGGTGAGGGTAAGGTTTAGGATTAGGTTTAGGGTTAGGGTTAGGTTAAGGATAAGAGTTAGGGTTAAGGTTAGGGTTAGGTTTATGGTTAGGTTGAGGTTAGGGTAAGGGTAAGGGTTAGGGTTAAGGTTAGGGTTAGGGTTATGTTTAGGATTAGGAATAGGGTAAGGATAAGGTTTAGGGTCAGGATTAGGGTTAGGGTTAGTGTAAGGGTTAGGGTTAGGGTTAGGTTTAGTGTTAGGGTTAGGGTTACGGTTAGGGTAAGGGTAAGGGTTAGGGTTAAGGTTAGGATTAGGGTTAGGTTTAGGGTTAGGGTTAGGGTTAGGGTAAGGGTAAGTGTTAGGGTTAGGATTAGTGTTAGGGTTAGGATAAGGGTTAGGGATAGGGTAAGGATTAGTGTTAGGTTTAGGGTTAATGTTAGGGTAAGGGTAAAGGTTCGGGTTAGGTTTAGGGTTAGGGTTATGGTTATGGTTAAGGTTAGGTTTTGGGTTAGGGTTAGGGTTAGGGTTATGGTTAGATTTAGGGTTAGGGTTAGAGTTAGGTTTAGGGTTAGGGTAAGGGTAAGGGTTAGGGTTAGGGTTAGGGTTAGGGTAAGGGTTAGGATTAGGGTTAGGGAAAGGATAAGGGTTAGGGTTAGGGTTAGGATTAAGGTAAGTGTTAGGGTTAGGGTTAGGATTAGGTTTAGGGTAAGAGTTAGGGGTAGGTTTAGGGTAAGGGTAAGGTTTAGCGTTAGGATTAGGGTTAGGGTTAGGGTAAGAGTAAGGGTTAGGGTTAGATTTAGGGTTAGGTTTAGGTTTAGGGTAAGCGTAAGGGTAAGGGTTAAGGTTAGGTTTAGGGTAAGGCTTAGGGTTAGGGTTAGGGTAAGAGTTAGGTTTAGGGTTATGTAAGGGAAAGGGTTAGGGCTAGGGTTAGGGTAAGGGTTAGGGTTAAGTTTAGGGATAGGGTTAGGGTTAGGTTTAGGGTTAGGGTTAGGCAAAGGGTTAAGGTTAGGGTTAGGGTTAGGGTTAGGGTTAGGGTTTGAGTTAGTTTTAGGGTTAGGGTAAGGGTTAGGGTTAGGGTTAAGTATAGGATTAGGGTTAGGTTAAGGGTTAAATTAGGGGTTAGGGTTAGAGTTGGGGTTAGGTTTAGTGTTAGGGTAAGGGTTAGGGTTAGGTTTAGGGTTAGTATAAGGGTTAGGGTTAGGGTTTGTTTTAAGGTAAGTGTTAGGGTTAGGGTTAGGGTTAGGATAAGGGTTAGGGTTAGGGTTAGGGTTAGGGTAAGGATTAGGGTTAGAGTTACGGTTAGGGTTACGGTTAGGGTTAGATTTAGGGTTAGGGTTAGGGTTAGGTTTAGGGTTAGGTTTAGGTTTACGGTTAGGGTTAGGGTTAGGGTAAGGGTATTTGTTAGGGTTAGGGTTAGGGTTAGGGTTAGGGTCAGGATAAGGGTTAGGGTTAGGGTTAGGTTTAGGTTTAGGGTAGCGTTAGGGTTAGGGTTAGGGTTAGGTTTAGGGTAAGTGTTAGGGTTAGTGTTAGGGTTAGGGTAAGGGTAAGGGTAAGGGTTAGGGTTAGGGTTAGGGTAAGGGTAAGGGTTAGGTTTAGGGTTAGGGTTAGGTTTAGTGTTAGGTTTACGGTTAGGGTTAGGGTAAGGGTAAGGGATAGGATCTGGGTTAGTGTTAGGGTAAGGGTTAGGTTTAGGGTAAGGGTTAGGTTTAGTTTTAGGTTTAGTGTTAGGGTAAGGGTAAAGGTTCGGGTTAGGTTTAGGGTTAGGGTTAAGGTTATGTTTAAGATTAGGTTTTGGGTTAGGTTAACTGTTAGGGTTAGGGTTCGGTTTAGGTTTAGGGTTAGGGTAAGGGAAAGGGTTAGGGTTAAAGTTAGTGTTAGGGTTAAGGTAAGGGTACGGGTTAGGATTAGCGTTAGGGTTAGGTTTAGTGTTGGCGTTAAGGTTTGGGTTAGGGTAAGTGTTAGGGTTAGGGTTAAGGTTAGGGTTAGGTTTAGGGTTACGGTTAGGGTTAGGATTAGTTTTAAGTTAAGGGTATGTGTTAGGGTTAGGGTTAGTGTTAGGGTTAGCATTATGGTAAGGGTAAGGGTTAGGGTTCTGGTTAGGGTTAAGGTAAGGGTAAGGGTTAGGTTTAGGGCTAGGTTTAGTGTAAGGGATATGGTTAGGTTTAACGTTAGGGTACGGGTAAGGGTTAGTGTTAGGGTTAGCGTTAGGGTTAGAGTAAGGATTAGGGTTAGGGTTAGGGTTAGGGTAGGGGTTAGGGTAAGTGTAAGTGTTAGGGTTAGGGTTAGGGTACGGGTAAGGATTAGGGTTAGGGTCAGGGTCAGGGTTAGCGGTTAGGGTTAGGGTTAGGGGTTCGGGTTAGGGTTAGGGTAAGGGTTAGGCTTAGGGGTTAGGGTTAGTGTTAGGGTTAAGTTAAGGGTTAGGGTTAGAGTTAGGGTTAGGTTTAGGGTTATGATAAGGGTTAGTGTTAGGGTTAGGGTTATGGTTAGGGTAAGGGTAAGTGTTAGTTTTAGTCTTAGGGTTAGGGTTAGGGTAAGGGTTAGGGTTAGGGTTAGGGCTAGGGTTTGGTTTAGGGTTGGGGATTAAGGTTAGCGTTAGGGTTAGGATAAGTGTAAGGGTTAGGGTTAGGGTTAGGTTAGTTTTCGGGTAAGTGTAGGGTTAGGGTTAGGGTTAGGGTTAGGGTTAGGGTCAGGATAAGGGTTAGGGTTAGGGTTAGGTTTAGGTTTAGGGTAGCGTTAGGGTTAGGGTTACGGTTAGGGTTAGGGTAAGTGTTAGGGTTAGTGGTAGGGTTAGGGTTAGGGTAAGGGTTAGGTTTAGGGTTAGGGTTAGGGTAAGGGTAAGGGTTAGGGTTAGGGTTAGGGTTAGGTTTAGTGTTAGGTTTACGGTTAGGGTTAGGGTAAAGGTAAGGGTTAGGATCAGAGTAAGTGTTAGGGTAAGTGTTAGGGTTAGGGTAAGGGTTAGGGTTAGGTTTAGGGTTAGTGTTAGGGTAAGGGTAAAGGTTCGGGTTAGGTTTAGGGTTAGGGTTAAGGTTATGTTTAAGGTTAGGTTTTGGGTTAGAGGTAAGGGTTAGGGTTAGGGTTTGGGTTAGGTTTAGGGTTAGGGTTAGGGTTAGGGATAGCGTTAGGTTTAGGGTTAGGGTAAGGGTAAGAGTTAGGGTTAAAGTTAGTGTTAGGGTCAGGGTAAGGGTATGGGTTAGGATTAGCGTTAGGGTTAGGTTTAGTGTTGGCGTTAAGGTTTGGGTTAGGGTAAGTGTTAGGGTTAGGGTTAAGGTTAGGGTTAGCTTTAGGGTTACGGTTAGGGTTAGGATTAGTTTTAAGTTAAGGGTAAGTGTTAGGGTTAGGGTTAGTGTTAGGGTTAGCATTATGGTAAGGGTAAGGTTTAGGGTTCTGGTTAGGGTTAAGGTAAGGGTAAGGGTTAAGTTTAGGGCTAGGTTTAGTGTAAGGGATATGGTTAGGTTTAGGGTTAGGGTACGGGTAAGGGTTAGTTTTAGGGTTAGGGTTAGGGTTAGAGTAAGGATTAGGGTTAGGGTTAGGATTAGGGTAGGGGTAAGGATTAGGTTAGGGTCAGGGTTAGGGTTAGCGGTTAGGGTTAGGGTTAGGGGTTCGGGTTAGGGTTAGGGTAAGGGTTAGGCTTAGGGGTTAGGGTTAGTGTTAGGGTTAAGTTAAGGGTTAGGGTTAGAGTTAGGGTTAGGTTTAGGGTTATGATAAGGGTTAGTGTTAGTGTTAGGGTTAGGGTTAGGGTTAGGTTAGTTTTCGGGTAAGTGTAGGGTTAGGGTTAGGGTTAGGATTAGGGTAAGGGTAAGGGTTCGGGTTAGGGTTAGGGTTAGATTTAGTTTTAGGGCTAGGGGAAGGTTAAGGGTTAGGGTTAGGGTTAGGGTTAGAGTTAAGGTTAGGGTTAGGGTTAGGATTAGAGTTAGGTTTAGGATTAGGGTGAGGGTAAGGGTAAGGGTTAGGTTTAGGGTTAGGGTTATGGGTAGGGAAAGGGTAAGGGTTAGAGTTAGGGTTATTGTTAGGTTAAGGATTAGGGTTACGGTTAGGGTTAGGATTAGTGTTACCTAAGGTTTAGTGTTAGGGTTAGGGGTTAGGTTTAGGGTTAGGTTTAGATTTAGGGTTAGGGTTAGGGTAGGGTAAGGGTTAGGGTTAAGGTTAGGGTTAAGGTTAGGGATAGGTTTAGGGTTATGGTAAGGGTAAGGGTAAGGGTTAGGTTTAGGGTTAGGGTTAGGATTAGGGTTAAGGTAAGGGTAAGGTTTAGGTTTAAGGTTAGGGTTAGGGTTAGGGTTAGGTTTAAGTTTAGGGTTAGGGTGAGGGTAAGGGTTAGGGTTAGGTTTAGGGTTAGGGTTATGGTAAGGATAAGAGTTAGGGTTAAGGTTAGGGTTAGGTTTAGGTTTAGGGTTAGGTTTAGGGTTAGGGTAAGGGTAAGGGTTAGGGTTAAGGTTAGGGTTAGGGTTAGGTTCAGGGTTAGGGTTAGGGTTAGGGTAAGGGTAAGGGTAAGTTTTAGGGTCAGCATTACGATTAGAGTTAGCGTAAGGGTTAGGGTTAGGGTTAGGTTTAGTGTTGGGGTTAAGGTTAGGTTTAGGGTAAGGGTTACGGTTAGGGTTAGGCTTGGTTTTGTTAGGTTTAGGGTTACGGTTAGGGTTAGAGTTAGGGTTAGGGTAAGGGTATGTGTTAGGGTTAGGGTTAGGGTTAGGGTTAGGATAAGGGTTAGGTTAGGGTTAGGGTAAGGGTAAGTGTTAGCTTTAAGGTTAGGCTAGGGTTAGTGTTAGGGTTAGGGTTAGGGTTAGGGTTAGGTTTAGGTTAGGGTTAGGGTTAGGGAAAGGGTAAGGTTTAGGGTTAGTGTTAGGGTAAGGATTAGTGTTAGGGTTAGGGTTAGGGTAAGGGTTACGGTTAGGTTCAGGGTTAGGGTTAGGGTTAGGGTAAGGGTAAGTGTAAGTTTTAGGGTCAGGATTACGATTAGGGTTAGCGTAAGGGTTAGGGTTAGGGTTAGGTTTAGTGTTGGGGTTAAGGTTAGGTTTAGGGTAAGGGTAACGGTTAGGGTTAGGCTTGGTTTTGTTAGGTTTAGGGTTACGGTTAGGGTTAGAGTTAGGGTTAGGGTAAGGGTATGTGTTAGGTTTAGGGTTAGGGTTAGGGTTAGAATAAGGGTTAGGTTAAGGTTAGGGTAAGGGTAAGTGTTAGCGTTAAGGTTAGGCTAGGGTTAGTGTTAGGGTTAGGGTTAGGGTTAGGGTTAGGTTTAGGTTAGGGTTAGGGTTAGGGAAAGGGTAAGGTTTAGGGTTAGTGTTAGGGTAAGGATTAGTTTTAGGGTTAGGGTTAGGGTAAGGGTTACGGTTAGGTTTAGGGTTACGGTTAGGGTTAGGGGTTAAGGTTAGGGTCAGGTTTAAGGTTAGGGTTAGGGATAGGATTAGGGTTCGGTTAGGTTTAGGGTTAGCGTTAGTGTAAGGGTAACAGTTAGGGTTGGGTTAGGGTTAGCGTTAAGGCTAGGGTTAGGGTTAGGATAAGGGTAAGGGTTAGGGTTAGGGTTAAGCTTAGGGTTAGGGTAATGCTTAGGTTTAGAATTATGGTTAGGTTTAGGGTAAGGGTAAGGGTAAGGGTTAGTGTTAAGTTTAGGGTTATGGTTAGGGTTAGGGTAAGGGTAAGTGTTACGGTTAGGTTTAGGTTAGCGTTAGGGTAAGGGTTAGTTTTCAGGTTAGGGTTAGGTTTAGGGTTAGGGTTAGGGTTATGGTTAGGGTAAGGATAAGGGTTAGGGTTAAGGATAGGGTGAGGGTTAGTGTTAGGGTTAATGTTAGGGTTAGGGTGAGGGTAAGTGTACGGATTAGGGTTAGGTATATGGTTAGGGTTAGGGTAAGGTTAAGGGTTATGTTTAGGGTTGGGTTTAGGTTTAGGGTTACGGTTAGGTTTAGGGTAAGGGTAAGGTTTAGGGTTAAGCTTAAGGTTAGGGTTAGGTTTAGGGTTAGGTTTAGGGTAAGTATAAGGGTTAGGGTTAGGATTAGCGTTAGGGTTAGGGTAAGGGTTAGGGTAAGGGTTAGGGTTAGGTTTAGGGTTAGGGTTAGGGTAAGGGTAAGGATTAGCGTTAGGATTAGGTTTAGGTTTAGGGTTGGGGTATAGTTAGGGTTAGGGTTAGGGTAAGGGTAAGGGTTAGGGTTAGGCTTAGGGTAAGGCTTAGGGTTAGGGTAAGGGTTAGTGTTAGGGTTAGGGTTAGGTTTAGGGTTACGGTAAGGGTTAGGGTAGGTTTAGGATAAGGGTATGTGTTAGGGTTAGGGTTAGGGTTAGGGTTAGGGTTAGCATTTGGGTAAGGGTAAGGATTAGGGTTAGGGTTAAGGTAGGGTTAGGGTTAGGGTTATGGTTAGGGTTAGGTTTAGGGTAAGGGTTAGGGTTAGGGTTAGTGTAAGGGTAATGGTTAGGGTAAGGGTTAGGGTTAGGGTTAAGTTTAGGGTTAGTGTTAGGTTAAGGGTTAAGGTTCGGGGTTAGGTATAGAGTTAGGGTTATGGATAGGGTTAGGGTAAGCGTTAGGGTTAGGTTTTGGGTTAGTGTAAGGGTTAGGGTTAGGGTTTGGTTTAGGGTAAGTGTTAGGGTAACGGTTAGTGTTAGGGTTAGGGTTAGCGTAAGGGTAAGTGTTAGCGTTAGGGTTAGGGTTATGGTTAGGGTTTGTGTAAGGGTTAGATTTAGGGTTGGGTTAGGGTTAGGGTTAAGGTTAGGGATAGGGTTAGGGTAAGGGTTAGGGTTAGGGTTAGGGTTAAGGTTAGGTTTAGGGTAATGGTTAGGGTTAGAGTTAGGGTTAGGGTTAGTGTAATGGTTAGAGTTATGGTTAGGTTTAGGGTTAGGGTTAGGGTTATGGTTAGGGTAAGGATAAGGGTTAGGGTTAAGGTTAGGGTTAGGGTTAGGGTTAATGTTAGGGTTATTGTGAGGGTAAGTGTACGGATTAAGGTTAGGTATACGGTTAGAGTTAGGGTAAGTTTAAGGGTTAGGTTTAGGGTTAGGTTTAGGTTTAGGGTTAGGGTTAGGTTTAGGGTTAGGGTTAGGGTAAGGATTAGGGTTAGGGTTAGGGATAGGATTAGGGTTCGGGTTAGGTTTGGGTTAGGGTTAGGGTTAGGTTTAGCGTTTGGTTTATTGTAAGTGTTAGGGTTAGGTTTAGGGTTAGGGTAAGGGTTAGGTTTAGGGTTAGCGTTAGGGTAAGGATTAGGGTTAGGGTTAGGGATAGGTATGTGTTGGGGTTACTGGTAGGGTTAGGGTTAGGGTTAGGGTTAGGTTTAGGGTTATGGTAAGGTTTAGGGTTACTGTTATTGTTAGAGTTAGAGTCAGGTTTAGGGTTATGGTAAGGGTAAGGTTTAGGGTTAAGTTTATTGTTAGGGTTAGGTTAAGGTTAGGGTTAGGGGTTAGGGTTAGGGTTAGGGGTAAGGCTTAGTGTTAGGTTTAGTGTTAGGATTAGGGTAAAGATAAATGTTAGGGTTAGGGATAGGTTTAGGGTTCAGGTTAGATTTAGGGTTAGGGTTAGGGTAAGGGTAAGAGTTAGGTTTGGGTTAGGGTGAGGGTTAGGGTTAGGGTTAGCGTTTGGGTATGGTAAGAGTTAGGGTTAGGGGTAGGATTAAGGTAAGGGTTAGGGTTAGGGTTAGGGTTAATTTTAGGGTAAGGGTTTGGGTTAGGTTTAGGGTTAGGGTAAAGTTTAGCGTTAGAATTAGGGTTAGGGTTAGGGTATGGGTAAGGGTTAGGGTTAGGTTTAGGGTAAGGGTTAGGGTTAGGTTTAGGGTTAGGGTTAGGTTTAGGGTTAGGGTTAGGGTAAGGGTAAAGTTTAGGGTTAGGATTAGGGTTAGGGTTAAGGTTATGTTTAGGGTTATGGTTAGGGTTAGGGTACGGGTTAACGTTAGAGTTACGGTAAGGTTTAAGGTTAGGGTTAGTGTTAGGGTTAGAGTTAGTTTTAGGGTTAGAGTAAGAGTAATGGTAAGGGTTAAGTTTAGGGTTAGGGATAGGTTAAGGGTTAAGGTTAGGGTTTAGGGTTAGGGTTAGTGTTAGGGTAATGGTTAGGGTTAGGGTTAGGGTTAGTGTAAGGGTTAGTGTTAGGGTTAGTTTTAGGGTAAGTTTTAGGGTTAGGGTTCGGTTTAGGGTTAGGGTTAGCGTAAGGGTTAGGGTACGGGCAAGGTTTAGGGTTAGGGTTAGGGTTATTTTTAGGGTTAGGGTTTGGGTTAGGGCTAGGGTTAGGGTTAAGGTTAGGTTTAGGGTTACGGTTAGGGTTAGGATTAGGTTTAGGGTTAGGGTTCGGGTTAGGGTAAGGGTAAGGGTAAGGGTTAAATTTAGGGTTAGGGTTAGATTTAGGGTTAGAGTTAGGGTTAGGGTAAGGGCAAGGGTTAGGGTTAGGATTAGGGTTTCGGTTAGGGTAATTGTTAGCGTTAGGGTTAGGGTTAGGTTTAGGGTTAGGGTTAGGTTTAGGTTTAGGGTTAGGGTAAGGGTAAAGGTTAAGGTTTGGGTTAGGGTTAGGGTTAAGGTTATGGTTAAGATTAGGTTTAGGGTTAGGGTAAGGGTTAGGTTAAGGTTAGGGTAAGGTTTAGGGTTAGGGTAAGGGTAAGGGATAGGGTTCGGTTAGGGTTAGGGTTACGTTTAGGGTTAGGGGTTAGGTTTAGGGTCAGATTAAGGGTTAGGGTTAGGGTAAGGGTAAGAGTTAAGGATAGGGATAGGGTTAGGTTTCGGGTAAGGTTTAGGGTTAGGGTTAGTGTAATGGTAATGGTAAGGGTTGGGTTAGGGTTAGGGTTAGGGGTAGGGTTAGCCTTAGGGTATGGGTAAGGGTTAGGGTTAGGGATAAGGTAAGGGTAAGGGTTAGGGTTAGGGTTATGTTTAGTGTAAGGGTTAGGGTTAGGTTTAGGGTAAGTGTAAGTTTTAGGTTTGGGGTTAGGATTAAGATTACGGTTAGTGTAAGGGTACGGGTTAGGGTTAGGGTTAGGGTTAGGGTTAGGTTTAGGGTTAGGGTACGGGTAAGGGTTAGTGTTAGTGTTAGGGTTAGGGTTAGAGTAAGGATTAGGGTTAGGGTTAGGGTTAGGATAGGGGTTAGGGTAAGTGTTAGGTTTAGGGTTAGGGTAAGGATTAGGTTTAGGGTTAGGGATTGGATTAGGGTTCGGGTTAGGTTTGAGTTAGGGTTAGGCTTAGGGTTAGGGTTAGGGTTAGGGTTAGGGTTAGTTTTAGGGTTATGATAAGGTTTAGGGTTAGGGTTAGTGTTAGAGTTAGAGTTAGGTTTAGGGTTAGGGTAAGGGTAAGGTTTAGGGTTAGGTTAAGGGTTAGGGTTAGGGTTAGGGTTAGGATTAGGGTAGCGTTAGGGTTAGGGTTAGGGTAAGTGTTAGGGTTAGTGTTAGGGTTAGGGTTAGGGTTAGGTTAACGGTTAGGGTTAGGGTAAGGGTAGTTGTTAGGGTTAGGGTTAGGGTTAGGTTTAGTGTTAGGGTTAGGGTTAGGGTTAGGGTAAGGGTAAGTGTTAGGTTTAAGGTTAGGTTTAGGGTTAGGTTTAGGGTTAGGGAAACGGTAAGGTTTAGGTTTAGGATTAGGGTTAGGGTAATGGTTACGTTTAGGATTAGGGTTAGGGTTAGGTTTAGGGTTAAGGTTAGGTTAAGGGTAAAGGTTCGGGTCAGGGATAGGGTTAGGGTTAAGTTTAGGGTTAAGGTTAGGGTTAGGGTAAGTGTTAGGGATAGGGTTAGGGTAAGTTTTAGGGTTAGGGTTAGAGTTAGGGTTAGAGTTAGGTTTAGGGTATGGGTAAGGGTTAGGGTTAGGGATAAGGTAAGGGTAAGGGTTAGGGTTAGGGTTATGTTTAGTGTAAGCGTTAGGGTTAGGTTTAGGGTAAGTGTAAGTTTTAGGTTTAGGGTTAGGATTAAGATTAGGGTTAGTGTAAGGGTACCGGTTAGGGTACGGGTTAGGGTTAGGGTTAGGGTTAGGTTTTGGGTTAGGGTACGAGTAAGGATTAGTGTTAGGGTTAGGGTTTGGGTTAGAGTAAGGATTAGGGTTAGGGTTAGGGTTAGGATAGGAGTTAGGGTAAGGGTTAGGTTTAGGGTTAGGGTTAGGGTAAGGATTAGGTTTAGGATTAGGGATTGGATTAGGGTTCGGGTTAGGTTTGAGTTAGGGTTAGGGTTAGGGTTAGGGTTAGGGTTAGTGTTAGGTATGTGTTGGGGTTCCTGTTAGGGTTAAGGTTAGAGTTAGGGTTAGGTTTAGGGTTATGATAAGGTTTAGGGTTAGGGTTAGTGTTAGAGTTAGAGTTAGGTTTAGGGTTAGGGTAAGGGTAAGGTTTAGGGTTAGGTTAAGTGTTAGGGTTAGGGGTAGGGTTAGTGTAAGGGTTAGGATTATGGTTTGGCTTAGGGTAAGTGTTAGGGTTAGGGTTAGGTTTAGGGTTAGGGTTAGGGTTAGGTTTAGGGTTACGGTTAGGTTTAGGGTTAGGCTTAGGGTTAGGGTTAGGTTTATTGTTAGGTTAAGGGTTACGGTTACAGTTAGGGTTAGGGTTAGGGTAAGGGTATGTGTTAGGGTTAGGGTTAGGGTTAGGGTTAGGATAAAGGTTAGGGTTAGGGTTAGGGTTAGGATTAGGGTAGCGTTAGGGTTAGGGTTAGGGTAAGTGTTAGGGTTAGTGTTAGGGTTAGGATTAGGTTAACGGTTAGGGTTAGGGTAACGGTAGTTGTTAGGGTTAGGGTTAGGTTTAGTGTTAGGGTTAGGGTTAGGGTTAGGGTATGGGTAAGTGTTAGGGTTAAGGTTAGGGTTAGGGTTAGGGTTAGGGTTAGGGAAACGGTAAGGTTTAGGGTTAGGATTAGGGTTAGGGTAAGGGTTACGGTTAGGGTTAGGGTTATGGTTAGGTTTAGGGTTAAGGTTAGGTTAAGGGTAAAAGTTCGGGTCAGGGATAGGGTTAGGGTTAAGTTTAGGGTTAAGGTTAGGGTTATGGTAAGGGTTAGGGATAGGGTTAGGGTAAGTTTTAGGGTTAGGGTTAGAGTTAGGGTTAGAGTTAGGTTTAGGGTTAGGGTAAGGGTAAGGGTTAGGGGTAAGTTTAGGGTTAGGGTTAGGTTAGGGTTAGGGTTAGGGTTAGGGTAAGGATTAGGGTTAGGGTTATGTTTAGGGTAAGGGTTAGGGTTACGGTTAGGGTTACGGTTAGGGTTAGGGGTAAGGGTTAGGTTTAGGTTTAGGGTTAGGATTAGGGTAAAGATAAATGTTAGGGTTAGGAATAGGGTTAGGGTTCAGGTTAGGTTTAGGGTTATGGTTAGGGTAAGGGTAAGAGGTAGGGTTGGGTTAGGGTTAGGGTTAGGGTTAGGGTTAGCGTTTGGGTACGGGTAAGTGTTAGGATTAGGGTTAGGATTAAGGGTTAGGGTTAGGGTTAGGGTTAGGTTTAGGGTAAGGGTTAGGGTTAAGTTTAGGGTAAGGTCAAGGTTTAGCGTTAGGTTTAGGGTTAGGGTTAGGGTAAGGGTAAGGGTTAGGGTTAGTTTTAGGATTAGGTTTAGATTTACGGTTATTGTAAGGGTAAGGGTTAGGGTTAGGTTTAGGGTAAGGTTTAGGGTTAGGTTTAGTGTAGGGGTTAGGGTAAGGGTAAGTGTTAGTGTTAGGGTTAGGGTTAGGATAAGGGTAAGGGTTAGGGTTAGGGTTAGGGTTAGGGTTTAGGGTTAGGGTTAGGGTTAGGTTTAGGGTTAGGGTTAGGGTAAGAATAAGGGTTAGGTTTAAGTTTAGGCTTAGGGTTAGGGTTAGTGTTAGGTTTACGGTTAGGGTTAGGTTAAGGGCAAGGTTTAGGATTAGGGTTAGGGTTAAGGTTAGGGTTAGGATTAGGGTTAGGGTAAGGGTGAAGGTTAGGGTTAGGGTTACGGTTAGGGTTAGGGTTAAGGTTATGTTTAGGGTTAGATTTAGGGTTAGGGTTAGGGTTAGGGTTATGGTTATGGTTAAGGTTAGGGTAAGGTTTAGGGTTAGGGTTAATTTAAGGTTAGAGTTAGGTTTAGGGTTAGGGTAAGGATAAGGGTTAGGGTTAAATTTAGGGTTAGGGTTACGTTAAGGGTTAGGGTTAGGGCTAGGGTTAGGGTAAGGATTAGGTTTAGGGTTAGGGTTAGGGTAAGGATTAGGGTTAGGGTTAGGGTTAGGGTAAGGGTTAGGGTTAGGTTACGTATAGGGTTAGGTGTTAGGGTTAAGGTTACGTTTAGGGTTAGTGTTAGGGTTAGATTAAGGGTTAGGGTTAGAGTTAGGGTTAGGGTTAGGGTTAGGGTTAGGATAAGGGTTAGTGTTAGGGTTAGGGTTAGGTTTAGGTTAAGGGTAAGTGTTAGTGTTAGGGTTAGGGTTAGGGTTAGGGTTAGGGTAAGGGTAGGGTTAGGGTTAGGTCTAGCTTTAGGTTTAGGGTTGGGGTTAAGCTTAGCGTTAGGGTTAGGGTGAGGGTAAGAGTTAGGGTTAGGAATAGTTTTAGGGTAAGTGTTAGGGTTATGCTTAGGGTTAAAGTTAGGGTAAGGGTAGGGGTTCGGTTTAGGGATAGGGTTAGGTGTTAGGGTTAGGGTTAGGGTTAAGGTTATGTTTAGGGTTAGGTTTAGGGTTAGGGTTAGGGTTAGTGTTAAGGTTATGGTTAAGGTTAGGGTTAGGGTAAGGGTTAGGATTAAGGTTAGGGTAAGGTTTAGGGTTAGGGTGGGGTTAGGGTAGAGTTAGGTTTAGGGTTAGGGTAAGGGTAAGGGTTAGGGTTAAGTTTAGGTTTAGGTTTAGGTTAAGGGATAGGGTTAGAGCTAGGGTTAGGGTTAGGGCTAGGGTTAGGGTTAGGGTTAGGTTAAGGGTTAGGGTTAGGGTAAGGGTAATTGTTAGGGTTAGGGTTAGGTTTAGTGTTAGGGTTAGGGTTAGGGTTAGGTTAAGGGTAAGTGTTATTGTTAAGGTTAGGGTTAGGTTTAGGTTTAGAGTTAGGGAAACGGAAAGGTTTAGGGTTAGGATTAGGGTTAGGGTTAGGGTAAGGGTTACGGTTAGGGTTAGGGTTAGGTTTAGGTTTAGGGTTAGGTTAAGGGTAAACTTTTGGGTCAGGGATAGGGTTAGGGTTAAGGTTAGGGTTAAGGTTAGGGTTAGGGTTAGGGTTAGGGATAGGGTTAGGGTAAGTTTTAGGGTTAGGGTTAGAGTTAGGGTTAGAGTTAGGTTTAGGGTTAGGGTAAGGGTAAGGGTTAGGTGTAAGTTTAGGGTTAGGTTTAGGTTAGGGTTAGGGTTAGGGTTAGGATAAGGATTAGGGTTAGAGTTAGGTTTAGGGTAAGGGTTAGGGTTAGGGTTAGGGTAAGGGTAAGGGTTAGGGTTAGGTTTATTGTTAGGTTAAGGGTTACGGTTAGGGTTAGGGTTAGGGTTAGGGTAAGGGTATGTGTTAGGGTTAGGGTTAGGGTTAGGGTTAGGATAAAGGTTAGGGTTAGGGTTAGGATTAGGGTAGCGTTAGGGTTAGGGTTAGGGTAAGTGTTAGGGTTAGTGTTAGGGTTAGGATTAGGTTAACGGTTAGGGTTAGGGTAACGGTAGTTGTTAGGGTTAGGGTTAGGGTTAGGTTTAGTGTTAGGGTTAGGGTTAGGGTTAGGGTTAGGTTTAGGGTTTGGGAAACGGTAAGGTTTAGGGTTAGGATTAGGGTTAGGGTAAGGGTTACGGTTAGGGTTAGGGTTAGATTAAGGGTTAGGGTTAGGTTACGTATAGGGTTAGGTGTTAGGGTTAAGGTTACGTTTAGGGTTAGTGTTAGGGTTAGATTAAGGGTTAGGGTTAGAGTTAGGGTTAGGGTTAGGGTTAGGGTTAGGGTTAGGATAAGGGTTAGTGTTAGGGTTAGGGTTAGGTTTAGGTTAAGGGTAAGTGTTAGTGTTAGGGTTAGGGTTAGGGTTAGGGTTAGGGTAAGGGTAGGGTTAGGGTTAGGTCTAGCTTTAGGTTTAGGGTTGGGGTTAAGGTTAGCGTTAGGGTTAGGGTGAGGGTAAGAGTTAGGGTTAGGAATAGTTTTAGGGTAAGTGTTAGGGTTATGCTTAGGGTTAAAGTTAGGGTAAGGGTAGGGGTTCGGTTTAGGGATAGGGTTAGGTGTTAGGGTTAGGGTTAGGGTTAAGGTTATGTTTAGGGTTAGGTTTAGGGTTAGGGTTAGGGTTAGTGTTAAGGTTATGGTTAAGGTTAGGGTTAGGGTAAGGGTTAGGATTAAGGTTAGGGTAAGGTTTAGGGTTAGGGTGGGGTTAGGGTAGAGTTAGGTTTAGGGTTAGGGTAAGGGTAAGGGTTAGGGTTAAATTTAGGTTTAGGTTTAGGTTAAGGGATAGGGTTAGAGCTAGGGTTAGGGTTAGGGCTAGGGTTAGGGTTAGGGTTAGGTTAAGGGTTAGGGTTAGGGTAAGGGTAATTGTTAGGGTTAGGGTTAGGTTTAGTGTTAGGGTTAGGGTTAGGGTTAGGTTAAGGGTAAGTGTTATTGTTAAGGTTAGGGTTAGGGTTAGGTTTAGAGTTAGGGAAACGGTAAGGTTTAGGGTTAGGATTAGGGTTAGGGTTAGGGTAAGGGTTACGGTTAGGGTTAGGGTTAGGTTTAGGTTTAGGGTTAGGTTAAGGGTAAAGTTTTGGGTCAGGGATAGGGTTAGGGTTAAGGTTAGGGTTAAGGTTAGGGTTAGGGTTAGGGTTAGGGATAGGGTTAGGGTAAGTTTTAGGGTTAGGGTTAGAGTTAGGGTTAGAGTTAGGTTTAGGGTTAGGGTAAGGGTAAGGGTTAGGTGTAAGTTTAGGGTTAGGTTTAGGTTAGGGTTAGGGTTAGGGTTAGGATAAGGATTAGGGTTAGAGTTAGGTTTAGGGTAAGGGTTAGGGTTAGGGTTAGGGTAAGGGTAAGGGTTAGGGTTAGGTTTAGGGTAAGGGTTAGGGTTAGGGTTAGGGTTAGTGTAGGGGTTGGTGTAAGGGTAAGTGTTAGTGTTAGGGTTAGGGTTAGGATAAGGGTAAGGGTTAGGTTTAGGATTAGGTTTAGGGTTAGGGTTAGGGTAACGGTAAGGGTTAGGGTTAAGGTTATTGTTAGGGTTAGGGTTAGTGTTAGGTTAAGGGTTAGGGTTAGGGTAAGGGCAAGGGTTAGGATTAGGGTTAGGGTTAAGTTTAGGGTTAGGGTTAGGGTTAGGGTTAGGTTTAGGGTTAGGGTTAAGTTTAGGGTTAGGGTTAGGGTTAGGGTAAGGGTAAATGTTACGGTTAGGGTTAGGGTTAGGGTTAAGGTTAAGGTTATGTTTAGGGATAGGTTTAGGGTTAGGGTTAGGGTTATGGTTAGGGTTAAGGTTATGGTTAAGGTTAGGGTTAGGGTTAGGGTAAGTGTTAGGATTAAAGTTAGGGTAAGGTTTAGGGTTACGGTTAAGGTTAGGGTTAGAGTTAAGTTTAGGGTTAGGGTAAGGGTAAGGGTTAGGGTTAAGTTTAGGGTTAGGGTTAGGTTAAGGGTTAGGGTTAGGGCTAGGGTTAGGGTAAGGATTAGGGTTAGGGCTAGGGTTAGGGTAAGGATTAGGGTTAGGGTTAGGGTTAGAGTAAGGGTTAGGGTTATGGTTAGGGTTACGTATAGGGTTAGGGGTTAGGGTTAGGGTTATGGTTAGGGTTACGTTTAGGTTTAGTGTTAGGGTTAGGTTAAGGGTGAGGGTTAGAGTTAGGGTTAGGGTTAGGGTTAGGATAAGGGTTAGTGTTCGGGTTAGCGTTAGGGTTAGGTTAAGGTAAGTGTTAGTGTTAGGGTTAGGTTTAGGGTTAGGGTTAGGGTTAGGGTTAGGGTAAGGGTTAGGGTTAGGGTTAGGGCTAGGTTTAGGTTTAGGGTTGGGGTGAAGGTTAGCATTTGGGTTAGGGTGAGGGTAAGGGTTAGGGTTAGGATTAGGTTTAGGGTAAGTGTTAGGGTTAGGGTTAGGGTTAGTGTTAGGGTTAGGGTAAGGGTAGGAGTTCGGGTTAGGGATAGATTTAGGTGTTAAGATTAGGGTTAGGGTTAGGGTTAAGGTTATGTTTAGGGTTAGTTTTAGGGTTAGGGTTAGGGTTAAGGTTAAGGTTATGGTTAAGGTGAGGGTTAGGGTTAGGGTAAGGGTTAGGATTCAGGTTAGGGTAAGTTTTAGGGTTAGGGTTAGGGTTAGAGTTAGGTTTAGGGTTAGGGTAAGGGTAAGAGTTAGGGTTAGGGTTAGGTTTAGGGTTAGGTTAAGGGTTAGGGTTAGGGCTAGGGTTAGGGTAAGGATTAGGGTTAGGGTTAGGGTTAGGGTAAGGGTTAGGGTTAGGGTTAGGGTTAGGGTTACGAATAGGGTTTGGGGTTAGGGTTAGGGTCAGGTTTAGGGTTAGGGTTAGGGTAAGGATAAGAGTTAAGGTTAGGGATAGGGTTAGGTTTCAGTTAAGGTTTTGGGTTAGGGATAGGGTAAGAGTAAGAGTTAGGGTTGGGTTAGGGTTAGGGTTAGGGTTAGCATTAGGGTTAGGGTTAGTTTTAGGGTTAGGGTTAGGGTAAGGATAAGATTTAGGGTTAGGGATAGGGTTAGGTTTTGGGTAAGGTTTAGGGTTAGGGTTAGGTTAAGTGTAAGAGATAGGCTTGGGTTAGGGTTAGGGTTAGGGTTAGGGTCAGGTTTAGGTTAGGTTTAGGGTTTGGGTTAGGGTTAGGATTAGGATTAGGGTTAGGTTTAGGGTTACGGTTAAGGTTAGATTTTGGTTTAGGGTTAGGTGTAGTTTTAGGGTTAAGTTTAGGATTATGGTTAGGGTTAGGGTTAGGGTAAGGGTATTTGTTAGGGTTAGGGTTAGGGTTAGGGTTAGGGTCAGGATAAGGGTTAGGGTTAGGTTTAGTGTTAGGTTTATGGTAGCGTTAGGGTTAGGGTTAGGGTTAGGGTTAGGGTAAGTGTTAGGGTTAGTGTTAGGGTTAGGGTTAGGTTTAGGGTAAGGGTTAGGGTAAGTGTTAGGGTTAGGGTTAGGGTTAGGGTAAGGGTAAGGGTAAGGGTTAGGGTTAGGGTTAGGTTAGGTTTAGGGTAAGTGTTAGGGTTAGGGTTAGGGTTAGGGTTAGGGTAAGGTTAAGTTTTCGGGTTAGGGTTAGGGTTAGGTGTTAGGGTTAGGGTTAAGTTTAGGGTTAGGTTTAGGATTAGGGCTAGGGTAAGGTTAAGGGTTAGGGTTAGGGTAGGGTTAGGATTAGGGTTACCTAAGGTTTAGTGTTAGGGTTAGGGGTTAGGGTTAGGGTTAGTTTTAGATTTAGGGTTAGGGTTACGGTAGGATAAGGATTAGGGTTAAGGTTAGGGTTAAGGTTAGGGGTAGGTTTAGGGTTAGGGTAAGTGTTAGGTTTGGGTTAGGGTTAGGGTTAGGGTTAGGGTAAGGTAATGTGTTAGCGTTAGGGTTAGGGTTAGGGTGAGGATAAGGGTTAGGGTTAGGGTTAGGGTTAGGTTTAGGGTAGCGTTAGGGTTAGGGTTAGGGTTAGGGTAAGTGTTAGGGTTAGTGTTAGTGTTAGGATTAGGGTTAGGATAAGGGTTAGGGTTAGGGTTAGGGTTAGGGTTAGGGTAAGGGTAAGCGGTAGGGTTAGGGTTAGGGTTAGGTTTAGTGTTAGGGTTTGGGTTAGGGATAGGGTAAGGGTTAGGGTTAAGGTTAGGGTTAGGGTAAGGGTTAGGGTTAGGGTTAAGTTTAGGGTTAAGTTTAGGGTTACGGTTAGGGTTAGGGTTAGGTTTAGGTTAAGGGTATGTGTTAGGGTTAGGGTTAGGGTTAGCGTTAGGTTAAGGGTAACGGTTAGGGTTAGGTTTAAGTTAAGGGTAAGGTTTAGGGTTAGGGTTAGGTTTATTGTAAGGGTTAGGTTATGTTTAGGGTAAATGTATGTTTTAGGTTTAGGTTTAGGGTTAGAATTAGGGTTAGTGTAAGGGTAAGGGTTAGGGTTAGGGTTAGATTTAGGGTTAGTGTACGGGTAAGGGTTAATGTTAGGGTTAGGGTAAGGGTTAGAGTAAGGATTAGGATTAGGGTTAGGGTTAGGGTAGGGGTTAGGGTTAAGGTTAGGGTTAGGGTTAGAGGTTAGGGTTAGGGTTAGGGTTGGGGTTAGGGTTAGGGTTAGGGTTAGAGTAAGGGTTAGGGGTTAGGGTGAGTGTTAGGGTGAGGTTAAGGGCTAGGGTTAGAGTTAGGATTAGGGTTAGGGTTAGGAAAAGTGTTAGTGTTAGGGTTAGGTTTAGGTTTAGGGTTAGGGTTAGGGTTAGGGTTAGGATTAGGGTAAGGGTTAGGGTTAGGGTTAGGGCTAGGTTTAGGATTAGGGTTGGGGTTAAGGTTAGCGTTAGGGTTAGGGTGAGGTTAAGGGTTAGGGTTAGGATTAGGTTTTGGGTAAGTGTTAGGGTTAGGGTTAGGGTAAGGGTAGGGGTTCGGGTTAGGGATAGGGTTAGGTGTTAGGATTAGGGTTAGGCTTAGGGTTAAGGTTATGTTTAGGGTTAGGGTTAGGGTTGGGTTAGGGTTAAGGTTATGGTTAAGGTTAGGGTTAGGGTTAGGGTAAGGTTTAGGATTAAGGTTAGGGTAAGGTTTAGGGTTAGGGGTAGGGTTAGGGTTAGAGTTAGGTTTAGGGTAAGGGTTAGGGTAAGGGTTAGGGTTAGGGTTAGGTTAAGGGTTAGGGTTAGGGCTAGTGTTAGGATTAGGATTAGGGTTAGGGTTAGGGTTAGGGTAAGGGTTAGGGTTAGGATAAGGGTTTCGTATAGGGTTAGGGGTTAGGGTTAGGGTCAGGTTTATGGTTAGGGTTAGGGTAAGGATAAGAGTTAAGGTTAGGGATAGGGTTAGGTTTCGGGTAAGGTTTAGGGTTCGGGATAGGGTAAGTGTAAGATTTAGGGTTAGGGTTAGGGTTAGGGTTAGGGTTAGGGTTAGGTTTAGGGTTAGGGTTAGGGTTAGTGTTAGGGTTAGGTATGTGTTGGGGTTACTGTTAGGGTTAGGGTTAGGGTTAGGGTTAGGTTTAGGGTTATGATAAGGATTAGGGTTAGGGTTTGTGTTAGAGTTAGAGTTAGGTTTAGGGTTAGGGTAAGGGTAAGGTTTAGGGTTAAGTTTAGGGTTAGGGTTAGGTTAAGGTTAAGGTTAGGGGTTAGGGTTAGGGTTAGGGTTATGGTTAGGTTAAGGGTTAGGGTTAGGGTTAGGTTTAGTGTAAGTGTTAGGTTTAGGGTTTGGCTTAGGGTAAGTGTTAGGGTTAGGGTTAGGTTTAGGGTTAGGGTTAGGGTTATGTTTAGGGTAAGGTTAGGGTTAGGGTAAGGGTAAAGGTTAGAGTTATGGTTAGGTTTAGGGTTAGGGTTTGGGTTAGGGTTATGCTTAGGGTTAGGGTTGGGTTTATTGTTAGGTTTAGGGTTACGGTTAGGGTTAGTGTTAGGGTTAGGTTTACTGTAAGGGTATGTGTTAGGGTTAGGGTTAGGGTTAGGGTTAGGATAAGGGTTAGGGTTAGGGTTAGGGTTAGGATTAGGGTAGCGTTAGGGTTAGGGTTAGGGTTAGGGTAAGTGTTAGGGTTAGTGTTAGGGTTAGGGTTGGGGTTAGGTTAACGGTTAGGGTTACGGTAAGGTTAGTTGTTAGGGTTAGGGTTAGGGTTAGGTTTAGTTTTAGGGTTAGGGTTAGGGTTAGGGTAAGGGTAAGTGTTAGGGTTAAGGTTAGGTTTAGGGTTAGGTTTAGGGTTAGGGAAACACTAAGGTTTAGGGTTAGGATTAGTGTTAGGGTAAGGGTTACGGTAGGGTTAGGGTTAGGGTTAGGTTTAGGGTTAGGGTTAGGTTAAGGGTAAAGTTTCGGGTTAGGGATAGGGTTAGGGTTAAGTTTAGGGTTAAGGTTAGGGTTAGGGTAAGGGTTAGGGATAGGTTTAGGGTAAGTTTTAGGGTTAGGGTTAGAGTTAGGGTTAGAGTTAGGTTTAGGGTTAGGGTAAGAGTAAGGGTTAGGGGTAAGATTAGGGTTAAGGTTAGGTTAGGGTTAGGGTTAGGGTTAGGGTAAGGATTAGGCTTAGGGTTAGGTTTAGGGTAAGGGTTAGGGTTACAGTTAGGGTTATGGTTAGGGTTAGGGGTAAGGGTGAGTGTTAGGTTTAGGGTTAAGATTAGGGTAAAGATAAATGTTAGGGTTAGGGTTAGGGTTAGGGTTAAGGTTATGTTTAGGGTTAGGTTTAGGGTTATGGTTAGGGTTAGGGCTAGGGTTATGGTTAAGGTTAGGGTTAGGGTTAGGGTTAGGGTTAGGGTAAGGGTTAGGATTAAGTTTAGGGTAAGGTTTATGGTTAGGGTTAGTTTTAGGGTTAGAGTTAGGTTTAGGGTTGGGGTAAGGGTAAGGGTTAGGATTCAGTTTAGGGTTAGGGTTACGTTAAGGTTTAGGGTTAGGGCTAGGGTTAGGGTAAGGATTAGGTTTAGGGCTAGGGTTAGGGTAAGGATTAGGGTTAGGGTTAGGGTTAGGGTAAGGGTTAGGGTTAGGGTTAGGTTTACATATAGGGTTAGGGGTTAGGTTTAGTGTTAGGGTTAGGGTTACGTTTAGGGTTAGTGTTAGGGTTAGATTAAGGGTTAGGGTTAGAGTTATGGTTAGGGTTAGGGTTAGGATAAGGGTTAGTGTTAGGGTTATGGTTAGGGTTAGGTTAATGGTAAGTGTTAGTGTTAGGGTTAGGTTTCGGGTTAGGGTTAGGGTAAGGGTTAGGGTTAGGGTTAGGGCTAGGTTTAGGTTTATGGTTGGGGTTAGGGTTAGCGTTAGGGTTAGGTTGAGGAAAAGAGTTAGGGTTAGGATTAGGTTTAGGGTAAGTGTTAGGGTTAGGGTTAGGGTTAGGGTTAGGGTAAGGGTAGGGGTTCGGTTTAGGGATAGGGTTAGGTGTTAGGATTAGGGTTAGGGTTAGGTAAGGTTATGTTTAGGGTTAGGTTTAGGGTTAGGGTTAGGGTTAGGTTTAGGTTTAGGGTAAGTGTTAGGGTTAGTGTTAGGGTTAGGGTTAGGGTTAGGTTAAGGGTTAGGGTTAGGGTAAGGGTAATTGTAAGGGTTAGGGTTAGGGTTAGGTTTAGTGTTAGGGTTAGGGTTAGGGTTAGGGTTAGGTTTAGGGTAAGGGTTAGGGTTAGGGTTAGGGTTAGGGTTAGGTTTAGGGTTAGGTTAAGGTTAAAGGTTCGGTTCAGGGATAGGGTTCGGGTTAAGTTTAGGGTTAAGGTTAGGGTTAGGGTAAGGGTTAGGTATAGGGTTAGGGTAAGTTTTAGGGTTAGGGTTAGAGTTAGGGTTAGAGTTAGGATTAGGGTTAGGGTAAGCGTAAGGGTTAGGGTTAAGTTTAGGGTTAGGGTTAGGTTAGGGTTACGTTAGGGTTAGCGTAAGGATTAGGGTTAGAGTTATGTTTAGGGTAAGGGTTAGGGTTAGGGTTAGGGTTACGGTTAGGGTTAGGGGTAAGGGTTAGGTTTAGGGTAAGGTTAAGGTTTAGCGTTAGGTTAAAGGTTAGGGTTAGGGTAAGGGTAAGGGTTAGGGTTAGGTTTAGGGTAAGGGTTAGGGTTAGGGTTAGGGTTAGTGTACGGGTTAGGGTAAGGGTAAGTGTTAGTGTTAGGGTTAGGGTTAGGATAAGGGTAAGGGTTAGGGTTAGGATTAGGTTTAGGGTTAGGTTTAGGGTAAGGGTAAGGGTTAGCGTTAAGGTTAGGGTTAGGGTTAGGGTTAGGGTTAGGTTTAGGGTTACGGTTAGGGTAAGGGTAAAGGTTAGGGTTAGGGTTAGGGTTAGGGTTAAGGTTAAGGTTATGTTTAGGGTTAGGTTTCGGGTTAGGTTTAGCGTTGTGGTTAGGGTTAAGTTTATGGTTAAGGTTAGGGTTAGGGTTAGGGTAAGTATTAGGATTAAAGTTAGGGTAAGGTTTAGGGTTAAGGTTAAGGTTAGGGTTAGAGTTAGGTTTAGGGTTAGGGTAAGGGTAAGGGTTAGGGTTAAGTTTAGGGTTAGGTTTAGGTTATGGGTTAGGGTTAGGGCTAGGGTTAGGGTAAGGATTAGGGTTAGGGCTAGGGTTAGGGTAAGGATTAGGGTTAGGGTTAGGGTTAGAGTAAGGGTTAGGGTTAGGATTAGGGTTACGTATAGGGTTAGGGGTTAGGGTTAGGGTTAGGGTTAGGATAAGGGTTAGTGTTCGGGTCAGGGTTAGGGTTATGTTAAGAGTAAGTGTTAGTGTTAGGGTTAGGTTTAGGGTTAGGGTTAAGGTTAGGGTTAGGGTTAGGGTAAGGGTGAGAGTTAGGTTTAGGGCTAGGTTTAGGTTTAGGGTTGGGGTTAACGTTAGCGTTTGGGTTAGGGTGAGAGTAAGGGTAAGGGTTAGGATTAGGTTTAGGGTAAGTGTTAGGGTTAGGGTTAGGGTTAGGGTTAGGGGAAGGGTAGGGGTTCGGGTTAGGGATAGGGTTAGGTTTTAGGATTACGGTTAGTGTTAGGGTCAAGTTTATGTTTAGGGTTAGGTTTAGGTTTAATGTTAGGGTTAAGGTTATGGTTAAGGTTAGGGTTAGGGTTAGGGTAAGGGATAGGATTAAGGTTAGGGTAAGGTTTAGTGTTAGGGTTAGGGTTAGGGTTAGAGTTAGGTTTAGGGTTAGGGTAAGGGTAAGGTTTAGGGTTAGGGTTAGGGTTAGGTTAAGGGTTAGGGTTAGGGCCAGGGTTAGGGTAAGGATTAGGGTTAGGGTTAGGGTTAGGGTTAGGGTTACGTATAGGGTTAGAGGTTAGGGTTAGGGTCAGGTTTAGGGTTAGGGTTAGGGTAAGGATAAGAGTTAAGGTTAGGGATAGGGTTAGGTTTCGGGTAAGGTTTAGGGTTAGGGATAGGGTAAGGGTAAGAGTTAGGGTTGGGTTAGGGTTAGGGTTAGTGTTAGGGTTAGCGTTAGGGTAAGGGCAAGGGTTAGGGTTAGGGATAAGCTAAGGGTAAGGGTTAGGGTTAGGGTTATGTTTAGTGTAATGGTTAGGGTTAGGTTTAGGGCAAGTGTAAGTTTTAGGCTTAGGGTTAGGGTTAGGATTAGGGTTAGTGTAAGTGTACGGGTTATGGTTAAGGTTAGGGTTAGGTTTAGGGTTAGGGTACGGGTAAGGGTTAGTGTTAGGGTTAGGGTTAGGGTTAGAGTAAGGATTAGGGTTAGGGTTAGGGTTAGGTTAGGGGTTAGGGCAAGGGTAAGTGTTAGGGTTAGGGTTAGGGTTAGGGTAAGGGTAAGGTTTAGGGTTAAGGTTAGGGTTAGCATTAGGGTTAGGGTTAGGTTTAGTGTTAGGGTTAGGGTAAGTATAAGAGTTAGGGTTAGGGATAGGGTTAGGTTTCGGGTAAGGTTTACGGTTAGGATTAGGGTAAGTGTAAGAGATAGGGTTGGGTTAGGGTTAGGGTTAAGGTTAGGGTTAGGGTTAGGGTAAGAGTTAGAGTTAGGGTTAGGTTTAGGTTTAGGTTTAGGGTTTGGGTTAGGGTTAGGGTTAGGGTTAGGGTTAGGTTTAGGGTTACGTTTAGTGTTAGATTTAGGATTAGGGTTAGGGTTAGGTATAGGGTTAGGTTAAGGGTTACGGTTAGGGTTAGGGTTAGGGTTAGGGTTAGGGTAAGGGTATGTGTTAGCGTTAGGGTTAGGGTTAGGGTTAGGATAAGGTTTAGGGTTGGGGTTAGGGTTAGGTTTAGGGTAGCGTTAGGGTTAGGATTAGGGTTAGGGTTAGGGTAAGTGTTAGGGTTAGTGTTAGGGTTAGGGTTAGGGTAAGGGTTAGGGTTAGGGTTAGGGTAAGGGTAAGCGTTAGGGTTAGGGTTAGGGTTAGGGTTAGGTTTAGTGTTAGGGTTAGGCTTAGGGATAGGGTAAGGGTTAGGGTTAATGTTAGGGTTAGGGTAAGTGTTAGGGTTAGGGTTAAGGTTAGGGTAAGGTTTAGGATTACGGTTAGGGTTAGGGTTAGGTTTAGGTTAAGGGTATGTGTTAGGGTTAGGGTTAGGGTTAGCGTTAGGGTAAGGGTAACGATTAGGGTTAGGTTTAAGGTAAGGGTAAGGGTTAGGTTTAGGGTTAGATTTCGTGTAAGGGTTAGGTTATGTTTAGGGTAAGTGTAAGTTTTAGGTTTAGGTTTAGGGTTAGAATTAGGGTTAGGGTAAGGGTAAGGGTTAGGGTTAGGGTTAGGTTTAGGGTTAGGGTACGGGTAAGGGTTAATGTTAGGGTTAGGGTTAGAGTAAGGATTAGGATTAGGGTTAGGGTTAGCGTAGGGGTTAGAGTTAGGGTTAAGGTTAGGGTTAGGGGTAGCGTTTAGGGTTAGGGTTAGGGTTAGGGGTTATGGTTAGGTTTAGGGTTAGAGTAAGGGTTAGGGGTTAGGGTTAGTGTAAGGGTTAGGTTAAGGGTTAGGGTTAGAGTTAGGGTTAGGGTTAGGGTTAGGAAAAGGGTTATTGTTAGGGTTAGGGTTAGAGTTAGGTTAAGGGTAAGTGTTAGTGTTAGGGTTAGTGTTAGGGTTAGGGTTAGGGTAAGGGTCAGAGTTAGGGTTAGGGCTAGGTTTAGGTTTAGGGTTGGGGTTAAGGTTAGCGTTAGGGTTAGGGTGAGGTAAAGGGTTAGGGTTAGGATTAGGTTTTGGGTAAGTGTTAGGGTTAGGGTTAGGGTTAGGGAAAGGGTAGGGGTTCGGGTTAGGGATAGGGTTAGGTGTTAGGATTAGGGTTAGGTTTAGGGTTAGGTTTAGGGTTAGGGCTAGGGTAAGGGTAAGGGTTAGGGTTAGGGTTAGGGTTAAGGGTAAGGTTAGGTTTAGGGTTAGGGTGAGGGTAAGGGTAAGGGTTAGGTTTAGGGTTAGGTTTCTGGGTAGCGAAAGGGTAAGGGTTAGGGTTAGGTTAAGGGTTAGGGTAAGGATTAGGGTTAGGGTTAGGGTTAGGGTTAGGGTTAGGGTTAGGGTAAGGGTAAGGGTTAGGGTTAGGGTTAGGTTTAGGGTTAGGGTACGGGTAAGGGTTAATGTTAGGGTTAGGGTTAGGGTTAGAGTAAGGATTAGGATTAGGGTTAGGGTTAGGGTAGGGGTTAGTGTTAGGGTTAGGGTTAGGGTTAGGGTTAGCGGTTAGGGTTAGGGTTAGGGTTAGGGGTTACGGTTAGGGTTAGGGTTAGAGTAAGGGTTAGGGGTTAGGGTTAGTGTAAGGATTAGGTTAAGGTTTAGGGTTAGAGTTAGGGTTAGGGTTAGGGTTAGGAAAAGGGTTATTGTTAGGGTTAGGGTTAGAGTTAGGTTAAGGGTAAGTGTTAGTGTTAGGGTTAGTGTTAGGGTTAGGGTTAGGTAAGGGTTAGAGTTAGGGTTAGGGCTAGGTTTAGGTTTAGGGTTGGGGTTAAGGTTAGCGTTAGGGTTAGGGTGACGTTAAGGGTTAGGGTTAGGGTTAGGGAAAGGGTAAGGGTTCGGGTTAGGGATAGGGTTAGGTGTTAGGATTAGGGTTAGGTTTAGGGTTAGGTTTAGGGTTAGGGCTAGGGTAAGGGTAAGGGTTAGGGTTAGGGTTAGCGTTAGGGGTAAGGTTAGGGTTAGGGTTAGGGTTAAGGTTAGGTTTAGGCTTAGGGTGAGGGTAAGGGTAAGGGTTAAGTTTAGGGTTAGGGTTCTGGGTAGGGAAACGGTAAGGGTTAGGGTTAGGGTCAGGGTTAGGGTAAGGATTAGGGTTAGGGTTAGGTTTAGGGTAAGGGTAAGGTTTAGGGTCAGGATTAGGGTTACGGTTAGCGTAAGGGTTAGGGTTAGGGTTAGGTTTGATGTTGGGGTTAAGGTTAGGGTTAGGATAAGGGTTAGGGTTAGGGTTAGGGTTAGGGTAAGGGTAAGTGTTAGGGTTAGGGTTAGGGTAAGTGTTAGGGTTAGGGTTAGGGTTAGGGTTAGGGTAAGGGTAGGGGTTCGGGTTAGGGATACGGTGAGGTGTTAGGATTAGGGTTAGGGTTAAGGTTAGGTTTAGTGTTAGAGTTAGGGTTAGGGATAGGGTAAGGTTTAGGGTTAAGGTTAGGGTTAGGGTAAGTGAAAGGGTTAGGGTTAAGGTTAGGGTTAGGTTTAGGGTTCCGGTTAGGGTTAGGGTTAGGGTTAGGTTTAGGTTAAGGGTATGTGTTAGGGTTAGGGTTAGGGTTAGCGTTAGGGTAAGGGTTAGGGTTAGGGTTAGGTTTAGTGTAAGGGTTAGGTTAGGTTTAGGGTAAGTGTAAGTTTTAGGTTTAGGTTTAGGGTTAGGATTAGGGTTAGGGTAAGGGTAAGGGTTAGGGTTAGGGTTAGGGTTAGGGTTAGGTTTAGGGTTAGGGTACGGGTAAGGCTTAATGTTAGGGTTAGGGTTAGGGTTAGGGTAAGGGTAGGGGTTCGGGTTAGTGATACGGTAAGGTGTTAGGATTAGGGTTAGGGTTAGGGTTAGGTTTAGGGTTAGGGCTAGGGTAAGGGTAAGGATTAGGGTTAGGGTTAGGGTTAGGGGTAAGGTTAGGGTTAGGGTTAGGGTTAAGTTTAGGTTTAGGCTTAGGGTGAGGGTAAGGGTAAGGGTTAGGGTTAGGGTTAGGGTTCTGGGTAGGGAAAGGGTAAGGGTTAGGGTTAGGGTCAGGGTTAGTGTAAGGATTAGGGTTAGGGTTAGGGTTAGGGTTAGGGTAAGGGTATGGTTTAGGGACAGGATTAGGGTTAGGTTTAGCGTAAGGTTTAGGGTTAGGGTTAGGTTTAGTGTTGGGGTTAAGGTTAGGGTTACAATAAGGGTGACGTTTAGGGATAGGGTTGGTTTATTGTTAGATTTAGGGTTATGGTTAGGGTTAGAGTTAGGGTTAGAGTAAGGGTATGTGTTAGGGTTAGAGTTAGGGTTAGGGTTAGGTTAAGGGTTAGGGTTAGGGTTAGGGTCAGGGTAAGGGTAAGTGTTAGCGTTAGCGTTAGGCTAGGGTTAGTGTTAGGGTTAGGGTTAGGGTAAGGGTTAGGGTTAGGTTAGGGTTAGGGTTCGGGTTAGGGAAAGGGTAAGGTTTAGGGTAAGGGTTAGGGTAAGGATTAGTGTTAGGGTTAGGGGTAGGGTAAGGGTTATGGTTAGGGTTAGGGTTACGGTTAGGGCTAGGGGTTAGGGTTAGGGTTAGGTTTAAGGTTAGGGTTAGGCTAAGGATAAGAGTTAGGGTTAGAGATAGGATTAGGGTTCTTGTTAGGTTTAGGGTTAGGGTTAGGGAAAGGGTAAGAATTAGGGTTGGGTTAGGGTTAGGGTTAAGGTTAGGGTTAGGGTAAGGGCAAGATTTAGGGTTAGAGTTAGGGTTAGTGTAAGAGTTAGGGTTAAGGTTAGTGTTAGGGTTAGGGTTAGGTTTAGGGTTACGGTAAGAGTTAGGGTTAGGGGTTGGGTAAGAGTATGTGTTAGGGTTCGGGTTAGGGTTAGAGTTACGATAAGGGTTAGGGTTAGGGTTAAGTTTAGGGTAGCGTTAGGGGTAGGGTTAGGGTTAGGGTAAGTGTTAGGGTTTGTGTTAGGCTTAGGGTTAGGGTTAGGGTTAGGGTATGGGTTAGGGTTAGCGGTTAGGGTTAGGGTTAGGGTTAGGGGTTACGGTTAGGGTTAGGGTTAGAGTAAGGGTTAGGGGTTAGGGTTAGTGTAAGGGTTAGTTAAGGGTTAGGGTTAGAGTTAGGGTTAGGGTTAGGGTTAGGAAAAGGGTTATTGTTAGGGTTAGGGTTAGAGTTAGGTTAAGGGTAAGTGTTAGTGTTAGGGTTAGTGTTAGGGTTAGGGTTAGGGTAAGGGTTAGAGTTAAGGTTAGGGCTAGGTTTAGGTTTAGGGTTGGGGTTAAGGTTAGCGTTAGGGTTAGGGTGAGGTTAAGGGTTAGGGTTAGGATTAGGTTTTGGGTAAGTGTTAGGGTTAGGGTTAGGGTTAGGTTTAGGGTTAGGGTTAGGGTTAGGGTTAGGGTTAGGTATGTGTTGGGGTTACTGTTAGGGTTAGGGTTAGGGTTAGGGTTAGGTTTAGGGTTATGATAAGGTTTAGGGTTAGGGTTAGTGTTAGAGTTAGAGTTAGGTTTAGGGTTAGGGTAAGGGTAAGGTTTAGGGTTAAGTTTAGGGTTAGGGTTAGGTTAAGGTTAAGGTTAGGGGTTAGGGTTAGGGTTAGGGTTATGGTTAGGTTAAGGGTTAGGGTTAGGGTTAGGGTTAGTGTAAGTGTTAGGTTTAGGGTTTGGCTTAGGGTAAGTGTTTGGGTTAGGGTTAGGTTTAGGGTTAGGGTTAGGGTTAGGTTTAGGGTAAGGGTTAGGGTTAGGGTTAGGGTAAGGGTAAAGGTTAGAGTTATGGTTAGGTTTAGGGTAAGGGTTAGGGTTAGGGTTAGGGTAAGGGTAAAGTTTAGAGTTATGGTTAGGTTTTGGGTTAGGGTTTGGGTTAGGGTTATGGTTAGGGTTAGGTTTAGGGTTACGGTTAGGGTTAGGGTTATGCTTAGG
>JANJXV010000156.1:92500-137500 GCA_024803745.1 Megascapheus bottae
TTAGGGTAGCGTTAGGGTTAGGGTTAGGGTTAGGGTAAGTGTTAGGGTTAGTGTTAGGGTTAGGGTTGGGGTTAGGTTAACGGTTAGGGTTAGGGTAAGGGTAGTTGTTAGGGTTAGGGTTAGGGTTAGGTTTAGTGTTAGGGTTAGGGTTAGGGTTAGGGTAAGGGTAAGTGTTAGGGTTAAGGTTAGGGTTAGGGTTAGGTTTAGGGTTATGGAAACAGTAAGGTTTAGGGTTAGGATTAGTGTTAGGGTAAGGGTTACAGTAGGGTTAGGGTTAGGGTTAGGTTTAGAGTTAGGGTTAGGTTAAGGGTAAAGATTCGGGTCAGGGATACGGTTAGGGTAAAGTTTAGGGTTAAGGTTAGGGTTAGGGTAAGGGTTAGGGATAGGGTTAGGGTAAGTTTTAGGGTTAGGGTTAGAGTTAGGGTTAGAGTTAGGTTTAGGGTTAGGGTAAGGGTAAGGGTTAGGGGTAAGTTTAGGGTTAGGGTTAGGTTAGGGTTAGGGTTAGGGTTAGGGTAAGGATTAGGCTTAGGTTAGGTTTAGGGTAAGGGTTAGGGTTACGGTTGGGGTTACGGTTAGGGTTAGGGGTAAGGGTGAGGGTTAGGTTTAGGGTTAGCATTAGGGTAAAGATAAATGTTAGGGTTAGGGTTAGGGTTAGGGTTAAGGTTATGTTTAGGGTTAGGTTTAGGGTTAGGGTTAGGGTTAGGGTTATGGTTATGGTTATGGTTAAGGTTAGGGTTAGGGTTAGGGTTAGGGTAAGGGTTAGGATTAAGTTTAGGGTAAGGTTTAGGGTTAGGGTTAGTTTTAGGGTTAGAGTTAGGTTTAGGGTTGGGGTAAGGGTAAGGGTTAGGATTCAGTTTAGGGGTAGGGTTACGTTAAGGGTTAGGGTTAGGGCTAGGGTTAGGGTAAGGATTAGGTTTAGGGCTAGGGTTAGGGTAAGGATTAGGGTTAGGGTTAGGGTTAGGGTAAGGGTTATGTTTAGGGTTAGGTTTACATATAGGGTTAGGGGATAGGTTTAGTGTTAGGGGTTAGGTTTAGTGTTAGGGTTAGGGTTACGTTTAGGGTTAGTGTTAGGGTTAGATTAAGGGTTAGGGTTAGAGTTATGGTTAGGGTTAGGGTTAGGATAAGGGTTAGTGTTAGGGTTAGGGTTAGGGTTAGGGTTAGGTTACTGGTAAGTGTTAGTGTTAGGGTTAGGTTTAGGGTTAGGGTTAGGGTAAGGGTTAGGGTTAGGGTTAGGGCTAGGTTTAGGTTTAGGTTTGGGGTTACGGTTAGCGTTAGTGTTAGGGTGAGGAAAAGAGTTAGGGTTAGGATTAGGTTAGGGTAAGTGTTAGGGTTAGGGTTAGGGTTAGGGATAGGGTAAGGGTAGGGTTTCGGTTTAGTGATAGGGTTAGGTGTTAGGATTCGGGTTAGGGTTAGGTAAGGTTATGTTTAGGGCTAGGTTTACGGTTAGGGTTAGGGTTAGGGTTAAGTTTATGGTTAAGGTTAAGGTTAGGGTAAGGGTTAGGATTAAGGTTAGGGTAAGATTTAGGGTTAGGGTGGGGTTAGGGTTAGAGTTAGGTTTAGGGTTAGGGTAAAGGTAAGGGTTAGGGTTAAGTTTAGGGTTAGGTTTAGGTTAAGGGTTAGGGTTAGGGCTAGGGTTAAGGTAAGGATTAGGGTTAGGGTTAGGTTTAGGTTTAGGGTAAGTGTTAGGGTTAGTGTTAGGGTTAGGGTTAGGGTTAGGTTAAGGGTTAGGGTTAGGGTTAGTGTTAGGGTAAGGGTAAGGATTAGGGTTAGGTTTAGGGTTAGGTATAGGGTTAGGGTTTGGTTTAAGTTAAGTGTTAGGATTAGGGTAAGGGTTAGGGTTAGGGTTAGGGTAAGGATTAGGGTTAGGGTTAGGGTTACGGTTAGGGTTAGATTTAGGGTTAGGGTTAGGGTTAGGTTTAGGGTTAGGTTTAGGTTTACGGTTAGGGTTAGGGTTAGTGTAAGGGTATTTGTTAGGGTTAGGGTTAGGGTTAGGGTTAGGGTCAGGATAAGGGTTAGGGTTAGGGTTAGGGTAAGTGTTAGGGTTAATGTTAGGGTTAGGGTTAGGGTTAGGTTAAGGGTTAGGGTTAGGGTTAGGGTTAGGGTAAGGGTAAGGGTTAGGGTTAGGGTTAGGTTTAGTGTTAGGGTTAGGTAAGGGTACGTGTTAGGGTTAAGGTTAGGGTTAGGGTTAGGTTTAGGGTTAGGGTTGGGGTTAGGGAAACATTAAGGGTTAGGATTAGGATTAGGGTTAGGTTTAGGGTAACGGTTACGGTTTGGTTTAGGGTTAGGGTTAGGTTTAGGGTTAGGGTTATGTTAAGGGTAAAAATTCGGGTCAGGGATAGGGTTAGGGTTAAGGTTACGGTTAAGGTTAGGGTAGGGTTAGGGTAAGGGTTTGGGTTAAGGTTAAGGTAAGTTTTGGGTTAGGGTTAGGGTTAGGGTTACAGTTAGTTTTAAGTTTAGGTTAAGGGTTAGGTTTAAGTTTAGGGTTAGGGTTAGGTTATGTTTAATGTTAGGGTTAGGGCAAGGACTTGGGTTAGGGTTAGGTTTAGGGTAAGGGTTAGGGTTAGGGTAAGGTTAAGAGTTAGGGTTGGGTTAGGGTTAGGGTTAGAGTTTGGGTACGGGTAAGTGTTAGGGTTAGGGTTAGGGTTAAGGTAAGTGTTAGGGTTTTGGTTAGGGTTAGGTTTAGGGTAAGAGTTTTGGTTTGGTATAGGGTAAGGGTAAGTTTTAGCGTTAGGATTAGGATTAGGGTTAGGGTGAGGTTAAGGATTAGGGTTAGGTTTAGGGTTAGGTTTAGGTTTAGGGTTAGCGTAAGGGTAGGGGTTAAGGTTAGGTTTAGGGTAAGGGTTAGGGTTAGGGTTAGGTTGAGAGTTAGGTTTAGGGTTATGTAAGGGAAAGGGTTAGGGCTAGGGTTAGGGTAAGGATTAGGGTTAAGGTTAGGGTTAGGGTTAGGGTTAGGTTTAGGGTTAGGGTAAGGGTAAAGTTAGGGTTAGGGTTAGGGTTAAGGTTATGGTTAGGGTTATGGTTAGGGTTAGTGTAAGTGTTAGGGTTAGGGTTACGGTAAGGTTTAGGGTTAGGGTTAGTGTTAGGGTTTGAGTTAGTTTTAGGGTTAGGTAAGGGTTAGGGATAGTGTTATGTTTAGGCTTAGGGTTAGGTTAAGGGTTAAATTAGGGGTTAGGGTTAGAGTTAGGGTTAGGTTTAGTGTTAGGGTAAGGGTTAGGGTTAGGTTTAGGGTTAGTGTAAGGGTTAGGGTTAGGGTTTGGTTTAAGGTAAGTGTTAGGGTTAGGGTTAGGGTTAGGGTAAGGGTTAGGGTTAGGGTTAGGGTAAGGATTAGGGTTAGGGTTAGGGTTAGGGTTACGGTTAGGGTTACATTTAGGGTTAGGGTTAGGGTTAGGTTTAGAGTTAGGTTTAGGGTTACGGTTAGGGTTAGGGTTAGGGTTAGGTTTAGGTTTAGGTTTAGGGTAGCGTTAGGGTTAGGGTTAGGGTTAGGGTTAGGGTAAGTGTTAGGGTTAGTGGTAGGGTTAGGGTTAGGGTAAGGGTTAGGGTTAGGGTTAGGGTTAGGGTAAGGGTAAGGGTTAGGGTTAGGGTTAGGGTTAGGTTTAGTGTTAGGTTTACGGTTAGGGTTAGGGTAAGGGTAAGGTTTAGGATCAGGGTTAGTGTTAGGGTAAGTGTTAGGGTTAGGGTAAGGGTTAGGGTTAGGTTTAGGGTTAGTGTTAGGGTAAGGGTAAAGGTTCGGGTTAGGTTTAGGTTTAGGGTTAAGGTTATGTTTAAGGTTAGGTTTTGGGTTAGGTTAACTGTTAGGGTTAGGGTTCGGGTTAGGTTCAGGGTTAGAGTTAGTGTTAGGGTTAGCGTTAGGTTTAGGGTTAGGGTAAGGGTAAGGGTTAGGGTTAAAGTTAGTGTTAGGGTTAGGGTAAGGGTAAGGGTTAGGATTAGGGTTAGGGTTAGGTTTAGTGTTGGCGTTAAGGTTTGGGTTAGGGTAAGTGTTAGGGTTAGGGTTAAGGTTAGGGTTAGGTTTAGGGTTACGGTTAGGGTTAGGATTAGTTTTAAGTTAAGGGTATGTGTTAGCATTAGGGTTAGTGTTAGGGTTAGCGTTATGGTAAGGGTAAGGGTTAGGGTTCGGGTTAGGGTTAAGTTAAGGGTAAGGGTTAGGTTTAGGGCTAGGTTTAGTGTAAGGGTTAGGGTTAGGTTTAGGGTAAGTGTAAGTTTTAGGTTTAGGGTTAGGGTTAGGATTCGGGTTAGGGTAAGGGTACGGGTTAGGGTTAGGTTTAGGGTTAGGGTACGGGCAAGGGTTAGTGTTAGTGTTAGGGTTAGGGTTAGAGTAAGGATTAGGGTTAGGGTTAGGGTTAGGGTAGGGGTTAGGGTAAGGGTAAGTGTTAGGGTTAGGGTTAGGGTACGGGTAAGGGTTAGGGTTAGGGTTAGGGTTAGGGTTAGCGGTTAGGGTTAGGGTTAGGGTTTCGGGTTAGGGTTAGGGTGAGTGTTAGGCTTAGGGGTCAGGGTTAGTGTTAGGGTTAAGTTAAGGGTTAGGGTTAGAGTTAGGGTTAGGTTTAGGGTTATGATAAGGGTTAGTGTTAAGGTTAGGGATAGGGTTATTGTAAGTGTAAGGGTTATGGTTAAGGTTAGGGTTAGTTTTAAGGTTAGGTTTAGGTTTAGGGTAAGGGTAAGGGTTAGGGTTAAGATTAGGGTTAGGGTTAGGTTTAGGGTTGGGTTTAAGGCCAGGGTTAGGGTAAGGGTTATGTTGGGGTTAGGGTAAGGGTAAGGGTTAGGGTTAGGGTTAGGTTTAGGATTACGGTAAGGGTTGCGGTTAGGTTTAGGGTAAGGGTAAGGGTTAGGGTTATGCTTAGGGTAAGGGTTAGGGTTATGGTTAGCATTTGGGTAAGGGTAAGGATTAGGTTTAGGGTTTAAGGTAAGGGTTAGGGTTAGGGTTAGAGTTAGGTTTAGGGAAAGGGTTAGGTTTAGGTTTAGAGTAAGGGTAAGGTTTAGGGTTAGGTTTAGGGATAGGGTAAGGGTAAGGGTTAGGGTTAGGGTTAGGGTGAGGGTTAGGTTTAGGGTTATGTAAGGGAAAGGGTTATGGTTAGGGTTAGGGTAAGGGTTAGGGTTAGGGTTAGAGTAGGGTTAAGGGTAAGGGTAAGTGTTAGGGTTAGGGTGAGGGTTAGGATAAGGTAAGGGTAAGGGTTAGGGTTAGGGTGAAGATTAGGTTAGGGTTAGTGTTAGGGTTAGGGTTAGGGATAGGGTTAGTGTTAGTGTTAGGGTTAGGGTTAGGTTAAGGGTTAGGGTTAGGGTTAGGGTTAGGGTAAGGGTAAGGGTTAGGGTTAGGGTTAGGGTTAGGTTTAGGGTTAGGGTTTGGGTTAGGGAAACAGTAAAGGTTAGGATTAGGATTAGGGTTAGGTTTAGGGTAACGGTTACTGTTACGTTTAGGGTTAGGGGTAGGTTTAGTGTTAGGGTTAGGTTAAGGGTAAAGGTTCGGGTCATGAATAGGGTTAGGGTTAAGGTTACGGTTAAGGTTAGGGTTAGGGTTAGGGTAAGGGTTTGGGTTAGTGTTAGGGTAAGTTTTAGGGTTAGGGTTAGGGTTAGGGTTAGAGTTAGGTTTAGGTTTAGGGTAAGGGTAAGGTTTAGGTTTAAGTTTAGTGTTAGGGTTAGGTTAGGTTTAGGGTTAGGGTTAGGGTAAGGATTAGGATTAAGGTTAGGTTTAGGGTAAGGGTTAGGGTTAGGGTTAGGGTTAGGGTTAGGGTTAGGCGTAAGGGTTAAGGTTAAGTTTAGGGTTAGGATTAGGGTAAAGATAAATGTTAGGGTTATGGATAGGGTGAGGGTTCAGGTTAGGTTTAGGGTTAGGGTTAGGGTAAGGTTAAGAGTTAGGGTTAGGTTAGGGTTAGGGTTAGGGTTAGGGTTAGAGTTTGGGTAGGGGTAAGTGTTAGGGTTAGGGTTAGGATGAAGGTAAGGGTTAGGGTTAGGGTTAGGGTTAGGTTTAGGGTAAGAGTTAGAGTTAGGTTTAGAGTAAGGGTAAGGTTTAGCGTTAGGATTAGGGTTAGGGTTAGGGTAAGAGTAAGGGTTAGGGTTAGATTTAGGGTTAGGTTTAGGTTTAGGGTTAGCGTAAGGGTAAGGATTAAGGTTAGGTTTAGGGTGGTAAGGGTTAGGGTTAGGGTTAGGGTGAGAGTTAGGTTTAGGGTTATGTAAGGGAAAGGGTTAGGGCTAGGGTTAGGGTAAGGGTTAGGGTTAAGGTTAGGGATAGGGTTAGGGTTAGGTTTAGGGTTAGGGTTAGGCAAAGGGTAAAGGTTATGGTTAGGGTTGCGGTTAAGGTTATGGTTAGGGTTATGGTTAGGGTTAGTGTAAGTGTTAGGGTTAGGGTTACGGTAAGGTTTAGGGTTAGGGTTAGTGTTAGGGTTTGAGTTAGTTTTATGGTTAGGGTAAGGGTTAGGGTTAGGGTTAAGTATAGGATTAGAGTTAGGTTAAGGGTTAAATTAGGGGTTAGGGTTAGAGTTAGGGTTAGGTTTAGTGTTAGGGTAAGGATTAGGGTTAGGTTTAGGGTTAGTGTAAGGGTTAGGGTTAGGGTTTGGTTTAAGGTAAGTGTTAGGGTTAGGGTTAGGGTTAGGGTAAGGGTTAGGGTTAGGGTTAGGGTTAGGGTAAGGATTAGGGTTAAGGTTACGGTTAGGGTTACGGTTAGGGTTAGATTTAGGGTTAGGGTTAGGGTTAGGTTTAGGGTTAGGTTTAGGGTTACGGTTAGGTTTAGGGTTAGGGTAAGGGTATTTGTTAGGCTTAGTGTTAGGGTTAGGGTTAGGGTCAGGATAAGGGTTAGGGTTAGGGTTAGGTTTAGGTTTAGGGTAGCGTTAGGGTTAGGGTTAGGGTTAGGTTTAGGGTGAGTGTTAGGGTTAGTGTTAGGGTTACGGTTAGGGTAAGGGTTAGGGTTAGGGTTAGGGTAAGGGTAAGGGTTAGGTTTAGGGTTAGGGTTAGGTTTAGTGTTAGGTTTACGGTTAGGGTTAGGGTAAGGGTAAGGGTTAGGATCTGGGTTAGTGTTAGGGTAAGGGTTAGGGTTAGGGTAAGGGTTAGGGTTAGGTTTAGGTTTAGTGTTAGGGTAAGGGTAAAGGTTCGGGTTAGGTTTAGGTTTAGGGTTAAGGTTATGTTTAAGATTAGGATTTGGGTTAGGTTAACTGTTAGGGTTAGGGTTCGGGTTAGGTTTAGGTTTAGGGTTAGGGTTAGGGATAGCGTTAGGTTTAGGGTTAGGTTAAGGGTAAGGGTAAGGGTTAGGGTTAAAGTTAGTGTTAGGGTTAGGTTAAGGGTACGGGTTAGGATTAGCGTTCGGGTTAGGTTTAGTGTTGGCGTTAAGGTTTGGGTTAGGGTAAGTGTTAGGGTTAGGGTTAAGGTTAGGGTTAGCTTTAGGGTTACGGTTAGGGTTAGGATTAGTTTTAAGTTAAGGGTATGTGTTAGGGTTAGGGTTAGTGTTAGGGTTAGCATTATGGTAAGGGTAAGGGTTAGGGTTCTGGTTAGGCTTAAGGTAAGGGTAAGGGTTAGGTTTAGGGCTAGGTTTAGTGTAAGGGATATGGTTAGGTTTAGGGTTAGGGTACGGGTAAGGGTTAGTGTTAGGGTTAGGGTTAGGGTTAGAGTAAGGATTAGGGTTAGGGTTAGGGTTAGGGTAGGGGTTAGGGTAAGTGTAAATGTTAGGGTTAGGGTTAGGGTACGGGTACGGATTAGGGTTAGGGTCAGGGTTAGGGTTAGCGGTTAGGGTTAGGGTTAGGGGTTCGTGTTAGGGTTAGGGTAAGGGTTAGGCTTAGGGGTTAGGGTTAGTGTTAGGGTTAAGTTAAGGGTTAGGGTTAGAGTTAGGGTTAGGTTTATGGTTATGATAAGGGTTAGAGTTAGGGTTAGGGATATGGTTAGGGTAAGGGTAAATGTTAGTGTTAGTCTTAGGGTTAGGGTTAGGGTAAGGATTAGGGTTAGGGTTAGGGCTAGGGTTTGGTTTAGGGTTGTGGATTAAGGTTAGCGTTAGGGTTAGGATAAGGGTAAGGTTTAGGGTTAGGGTTAGGTTAGTTTTCGGGTAAGTGTAGGGTTAGGGTTAGGGTTAGGGTAAGGGTAAGGGTTCGGGTTAGGGTTAGGGTTAGATTTAGGTTTAGGGCTAGGGGAAGGTTAAGGGTTAGGGTTAGGGTTAGGGTTAAGGTTAGGGTTAGGGTTAGGATTAGAGTTAGGTTTAGGATTAGGGTGAGGGTAAGGGTAAGGGTTAGGTTTAGGGTTAGGGTTCTGGGTAGGGAAAGGGTAAGGGTTAGAGTTAGGGTTAGGGTTAGGTTAAGGATTAGGGTTAGGGTTAGGGTTAGGATTAGTGTTACCTAAGGTTTAGTGTTAGGGTTAGGGGTTAGGTTTAGGGTTAGGTTTAGATTTAGGGTTAGGGTTAGGGTAGGGTAAGGGTTAGGGTTAAGGTTAGGGTTAAGGTTAGGGGTAGGTTTAGGGTTATGGTAAGGGTAAGGGTAAGGTTTAGGTTTAGGGTTAGGGTTAGGATTAGGGTTAAGGTAAGGGTAAGGTTTAGGTTTAAGGTTAGGGTTAGGGTTAGGGTTAGGTTTAAGTTTAGGGTTAGGGTGAGGGTAAGGGTTAGGGTTAGGTTTAGGGTTAGGGTTATGGTAAGGATAAGAGTTAGGGTTAAGGTTAGGGTTAGGTTTAGGTTTAGGGTTAGGTTTAGGGTTAGGGTAAGGGTAAGGATTAGGTTTAAGGTTAGGGTTAGGGTTAGGTTCAGGGTTAGGGTTAGGGTTAGGGTAAGGGTAAGGGTAAGTTTTAGGGTCAGGATTACGATTAGGGTTAGCGTAAGGGTTAGGGTTAGGGTTAGGTTTAGTGTTGGGGTTAAGGTTAGGTTTAGGGTAAGGGTTACGGTTAGGGTTAGGCTTGGTTTTGTTAGGTTTAGGGTTACGTTTAGGGTTAGAGTTAGGGTTAGGGTAAGGGTATGTGTTAGGGTTAGGGTTAGGGTTAGGGTTAGGATAAGGGTTAGGTTAGGGTTAGGGTAAGGGTTAGTGTTAGCGTTAAGGTTAGGCTAGGGTTAGTGTTAGTGTTAGGGTTAGGGTTAGGGTTAGGTTTAGGTTTAGGTTTAGGGTAAGTGTTAGGGTTAGTGTTAAGGTTAGGGTTAGGGTTAGGTTAAGGGTTAGGGTTAGGGTTAGTGTTAGGGTAAGGGTAAGTGTTAGGGTTAGGGTTAGGTATAGGGTTAGGGTTTCTTTTAAGTTAAGTGTTAGGGTTAGGGTAAGGGTTAGGGTTAGGGTTAGGGTAAGGATTAGGGTTAGGGTTAGGGTTAGGGTTACGGTTAGGGTTAGATTTAGGGTTAGGGTTAGGGTTAGGTTTAGGGTTAGGTTTAGGTTTACGGTTAGGGTTAGGGTTAGTGTAAGGGTATTTGTTAGGGTTAGGGTTAGGGTTAGGGTTAGGGTCAGGATAAGGGTTAGGGTTAGGGTAAGTGTTAGGGTTAATGTTAGGGTTAGGGTTAGGGTTAGGTTAAGAGTTAGGGTTAGGGTTAGGGTTAGGGTTAGGTAAGGGTAAGGGTTAGGGTTAGGGTTAGGTTTAGTGTTAGGGTTAGGGTAAGGGTACGTGTTAGGGTTAAGGTTAGGGTTAGGGTTAGGTTTAGGGTTAGGGTTAGGAATAGGGAAACATTAGGGGATAGGATTAGGATTAGGGTTAGGTTTAGGGTAACGGTTACGGTTTGGTTTAGGGTTAGGGTTAGGTTTAGGTTTAGGGTTAGGTTAAGGGTAAAGATTCGGGTCAGGGATAGGGTTAGGGTTAAGGTTACGGTTAAGGTTAGGGTAGGGTTAGGGTAAGGGTTTGGGTTAAGGTTAAGGTAAGTTTTGGGTTAGGGTTAGGGTTAGGGTTAGAGTTAGTTTTAAGTTTAGGTTAAGGGTTCGGTTTAAGTTTAGGGTTAGGGTAAGGTTATGTTTAATGTTAGGGTTAGGGCAAGGACTTGGGTTAGGGTTAGGTTTAGGGTAAGGGTTAGGGTTAGGGTAAGGTTAAGAGTTAGGGTTGGGTTAGGGTTAGGGTTAGGGTTAGAGTTTGGGTACGGGTAAGTGTTAGGGTTAGGGTTAGGGTTAAGGTAAGGGTTAGGGTTTTGGTTAGGGTTAGGTTTAGGGTAAGAGTTTTGGTTTGGTATAGGGTAAGGGTAAGTTTTAGCGTTAGGATTAGGATTAGGGTTAGGGTAAGGGTAAGGGTTAGTGTTAGGTTTAGGGTTAGGTTTAGGTTTAGGGTTAGCGTAAGGGTAAGGGTTAAGGTTAGGTTTAGGGTAAGGGTTAGGGTTAGGGTTAGGTTGAGAGTTAGGTTTAGGGTTATGTAAGGGAAAGGGTTAGGGCTAGGGTTAGGGTAAGGGTTAGGGTTAAGGTTAGGGTTAGGGTTAGGGTTAGGGTTAGGTTTAGGGTTAGGTAAGGGTAAAGTTAGGGTTAGGGTTAGGGTTAAGGTTATGGTTAGGGTTATGGTTAGGGTTAGTGTAAGTGTTAGGGTTAGGGTTACGGTAAGGTTTAGGGTTAGGGTTAGTGTTAGGCTTTGAGTTAGTTTTAGGGTTAGGGTTAAGGGTTAGGGTTAGGGTTATGTTTAAGGTTAGGGTTAGGTTAAGGGTTAAATTAGGGGTTAGGGTTAGAGTTAGGGTTAGGTTTAGTGTTAGGGTAAGGGTTAGGGTTAGGTTTAGGGTTAGTGTAAGGGTTAGGGTTAGGGTTTGGTTTAAGGTAAGTGTTAGGGTTAGGGTTAGGGTTAGGGTAAGGGTTAGGGTTAGGGTTAGGGTAAGGATTAGGGTTAGGGTTAGGGTTAGGGTTACAGTTAGGGTAAGATTTAGGGTTAGGGTTAGGGTTAGGTTTAGGGTTAGGTTTAGGGTTACGGTTAGGGTTAGGGTTAGTGTAAGGGTATTTGTTATGGTTAAGGTTAGGGTTAGGGTTAGGGTCAGGATAAGGTTTAGGGTTAGGGTTAGGTTTAGGTTTAGGGTAGCGTTAGGGTTAGGGTTAGGGTTAGGGTTAGGGTAAGTGTTAGGGTTAGTGGTAGGGTTAGGGTTAGGGTAAGGGTTAGGGTTAGGGTTAGGGTTAGGGTAAGGGTAAGGGTTAGGGTTAGGGTTAGGTTTACGGTTAGGTTTACGGTTAGGGTTAGGGTAAGGGTAAGGGTTAGGATCACGGTTAGTGTTAGGGTAAGTGTTAGGGTTAGGGTAAGGGTTAGGGTTAGGTTTAGGGTTAGTGTTAGGGTAAGGGTAAAGGTTCGGGTTAGGTTTAGGGTTAGGGTTAAGGTTATGTTTAAGGTTAGGTTTTGGGTTAGGTTAACTGTTAGGGTTAGGGTTCGGGTTAGGTTTGGGGTTAGAGTTAGGGTTAGGGTTAGCGTTAGGTTTAGGGTTAGGGTAAGGGTAAGGGTTAGGGTTAAAGTTAGTGTTAGGGTTAGGGTAAGGGTAAGGGTTAGGATTAGGGTTAGGGTTAGGTTTAGTGTTGGCGTTAAGGTTTGGGTTAGGGTAAGTGTTAGGGTTAGGGTTAAGTTTAGGGTTAGGTTTAAGGTTACGGTTAGGGTTAGGATTAGTTTTAAGTTAAGGGTATGTGTTAGGGTTAGGGTTAGTGTTAGGGTTAGCGTTATGGTAAGGGTAAGGGTTAGGGTTCTGGTTAGGGTTAAGGTAAGGGTAAGGGTTAGGTTTAGGGCTAGGTTTAGTGTAAGGGATATGGTTAGGTTTAGGGTTAGGGTACGGTTAAGGGTTAGTGTTAGGGTTAGGGTTAGGGTTAGAGTAAGGATTAGGGTTAGGGTTAGGGTTAGGGTAGGGGTTAGGGTAAGTGTAAATGTTAGGGTTAGGGTTAGGGTACGGGTAAGGATTAGGGTTAGGGTCAGGGTTAGGGTTAGCGGTTAGGGTTAGGGTTAGGGGTTCGGGTTAGGGTTAGGGTAAGGGTTAGGCTTAGGGGTTAGGGTTAGTGTTAGGGTTAAGTTAAGGGTTAGGGTTAGAGTTAGGGTTAGGTTTATGGTTTTGATAAGGGTTAGTGTTAGGGTTAGGGATATGGTTAGGGTAAGGGTAAATGTTAGTGTTAGTCTTAGGGTTAGGGTTAGGGTAAGGATTAGGGTTAGGGTTAGGGCTAGGGTTTGGTTAAGGTTGGGGATTAAGGTTAGCGTTAGGGTTAGGATAAGGGTAAGGTTTAGGGTTAGGGTTAGGTTAGTTTTCGGGTAAGTGTAGGGTTAGGGTTAGGGTTAGGGTAAGGGTAAGGGTTAGGGTTAGGCTTAGGGTAAGGCTGAGGGTTAGGGTAAGGGTTAGTGTTAGGGTTAGGGTTAGGTTTAGGGTTGGGGTATAGTAAGGATTAGGGTTAGGGTTAAGGTAGGGTTAGGGTTAGGGTTATGGTTAGGGTTAGGTTTAGGGTAAGGGTTAGGGTTAGGGTTAGTGTAAGGGTAAGGGTTGGGGTAAGGGTTAAGGTTGGGGTTAAGTTTAGGGTTAGTGTTAGGTTAAGGGTTAAGGTTCGGGGTTAGGGTTAGAGTTAGGGTTATGGTTAGGTTTAGGGTAATGGTTAGGGTTAGAGTTAGGGTTAGGGTTAGGGTAATGGTTAGAGTTATGGTTAGGTTTAGGGTTAGGGTTAGGGTTATGGTTAGGGTAAGGATAAGGGTTAGGGTTAAGGTTAGGGTTAGGGTTAGGGTTAATGTTAGGGTTATTGTGAGGGTAAGTGTACGGATTAAGGTTAGGTATATGGTTAGGGTTAGGGTAAGTTTAAGGGTTAGGTTTAGGGTTAGGTTTAGGTTTAGGGTTAGGGTTAGGTTTAGGTTTAGGGTTAGGGTAAGGATTAGGGTTAGGGTTAGGGATAGGATTAGTGTTCGGGTTAGGTATGGTTTAGGGTTAGGGTTAGATTTAGCTTTAGGGTTAGGGTTAGCGTTAAGGTAAGGATTAGGGTTAGGGTTAGGGATAGGATTAGGGTTTGGGTTAGGTTTGGGTTAGGGTTAGGGTTAGGTTTAGCGTTTGGTTTAGGGTAAGTGTTAGGGTTAGGTTTAGGGTTAGGGTAAGGGTTAGGTTAGGGTTAGCGTTAGGGTAAGGATTAGGGTTAGGGTTATTGATAGGTATGTGTTGGGGTTACTGGTAGGGTTAGGGTTAGGGTTAGGGTTAGGTTTAGGGTTATGGTAAGGTTTATGGTTACGGTTATTGTTAGAGTTATAGTTAGGTTTAGGGTTATGGTAAGGGTAAGGTTTAGGGTTAAGTTTAGGGTTAGGGTTAGGTTAAGGTTAGGGTTAGGGGTTAGGGTTAGGGTTAGGGGTAAGGGTTAGTGTTAAGTTTAGTGTTAGGATTAGGGTAAAGATAAATGTTAGGGTTAGGGATAGGTTTAGGGTTCAGGTTAGATTTAGGGTTAGGGTTAGGGTAAGGGTAAGAGTTAGGTTTGGGTTAGGGTGAGGGTTAGGGTTAGGGTTAGCGTTTGGGTACGGTAAGAGTTAGGGTTAGGGGTAGGATTAAGGGAAGGGTTAGGGTTAGGGTTAGGGTTAATTTTAGGGTAAGGGTTTGGGTTAGGTTTAGGGTTAGGGTAAGGTTTAGCGTTAGGATTAGGGTTAGGGTTAGGGTAAGGGTAAGGGTTAGGGTTAGGTTTAGGGTAAGGGTTAGGGTTAGGTTTAGGGTTAGGGTTAGGTTTAGGGTGAGGGTTAGGGTAAGGGTAAAGTTTAGGGTTAGGATTAGGGTTAGGGTTAAGGTTATGTTTAGGGTTATGGTTAGGGTTAGGGTACGGGTTAACGTTAGAGTTACGGTAAGGTTTAAGGTTAGGGTTAGTGTTAGGGTTAGAGTTAGTTTTAGGGTTAGAGTAAGGGTAATGGTAAGGGTTAAGTTTAGGGTTAGGGATAGGTTAAGGGTTATGGTTAGGGTTTAGGGTTAGGGTTAGTGTTAGTGTAATGGTTAGGGTTAGGGTTAGGGTTAGTGTAAGGGTTAGTGTTAGGGTTAGTTTTAGGGTAAGTGTTAGGGTTAGGGTTCGGTATAGGGTTAGGGTTAGCGTAAGGGTTAGGGTACGGACAAGGTTTAGGGTTAGGGTTAGGGTTAGGTTTAGGGTTAGGGTTTGGGTTAAGGCTAGGGTTAAGGTTAAGGTTAGGTTTAGGGTTACGGTTAGGGTTGGATTAGGTTTAGGGTTAGGGTTCGGGTTAGGGTAAAGGTAAGGGTTAGGGTTAAAGTTAGGGTTAGGGTTAGATTTAGGGTTAGAGTTAGGGTTAGGGTAAGGGCAAGGGTTAGGGTTAGGATTAGGGTTTCGGTTAGGGTAATTGTTAGCGTTAGGGTTAGGGTTAGGTTTAGGGTTAGGGTTAGGTTTAGGTATAGGGTTAGGGTAAGGGTAAAGGTTAAGGTTTGGGTTAGGGTTAGGGTTAAGGTTATGGCTAAGATTAGGTTTAGGGTTAGGGTAAGGGTTAGGTTAAGGTTAGGGTAAGGTTTAGGGTTAGGGTTAGGGTTAGGGTTAGAGTTAGGTTTAGGGTTAGGGTAAGGATAAGGGATAGGGTTCGGTTTAGGGTTAGGGTTACGTTTAGGGTTAGGGGTTAGGGTTAGGTTCAGATTAAGGGTTAGGGTTAGGGTAAGGGTAAGAGTTGAGGATAGGGATAGGGTTAGGTTTCGGGTAAGGTTTAGGGTTAGGGTTAGTGTAATGGTAAGAGTAAGGGTTGGGTTAGGGTTAGGGTTAGGGTTAGGGTTAGCCTTAGGGTATGGGTAAGGGTTAGGGTTAGGTATAAGGTAAGGGTAAGGGTTAGGGTTAGGGTTATGTTTAGTGTAAGGGTTAGGGTTAGGTTTAGGGTAAGTGTAAGTTTTAGGTTTGGGGTTAGGATTAAGATTACGGTTAGTGTAAGGGTACGGGTTAGGGTACGGGTTAGGGTTAGGGTTAGGTTTAGGGTTAGTGTACGGGTAAGGGTTAGTGTTAGGGTTAGGGTTAGGGTTAGAGTAAGGATTAGGGTTAGGGTTAGGGTTAGGATAGGGGTTAGGGTAAGGCTTAGGTTTAGGGTTAGGGTTAGGGTAAGGATTAGGTTTAGGGTTAGGGATTGGATTAGGGTTCGGGTTAGGTTTGAGTTAGGGTTAGGCTTAGGGTTAGGGTTAGGGTTAGGGTTAGGGTTAGGTTTAGGGTTATGATAAGGTTTAGGGTTAGGGTTAGTGTTAGAGTTAGAGTTAGGTTTAGGGTTAGGGTAAGGGTAAGGTTTAGGGTTAGGTTAAGGGTTAGGGTTAGGGTTAGGGTTAGGATTAGGGTAGCGTTAGGGTTAGGGTTAGGGTAAGTGTTAGGGTTAGTGTTAGGGTTAGGATTAGGGTTAGGTTAACGGTTAGGGTTAGGGTAAGGGTAGTTGTTAGGGTTAGGGTTAGGGTTAGGTTTAGTGTTAGGGTTAGGGTTAGGGTTAGGGTAAGGGTAAGTGTTAGGGTTAAGGTTAGGGTTAGGGTTAGGTTTAGGGTTAGGGAAACGGTAAGGTTTAGGTTTAGGATTAGGGTTAGGGTAATGGTTACGTTTAGGGTTAGGGTTAGGGTTATGTTTAGGGTTAAGGTTAGGTTAAGGGTAAAGGTTCGGGTCAGGGATAGGGTTAGGGTTAAGTTTAGGGTTAAGGTTAGGGTTAGGGTAAGTGTTAGGGATAGGGTTAGGGTAAGTTTTAGTGTTAGGGTTAGAGTTAGGGTTAGAGTTAGGTTTAGGGTATGGGTAAGGGTTAGGGTTAGGGATAAGGTAAGGGTAAGGGTTAGGGTTAGGGTTATGTTTAGTGTAAGCGTTAGGGTTAGGTTTAGGGTAAGTGTAAGTTTTAGGTTTAGGGTTTGGATTAAGATTAGGGTTAGTGTAAGGGTACGGGTTAGGGTACGGGTTAGGGTTAGGGTTAGGGTTAGGTTTTGGGTTAGGGTACGGGTAAGGGTTAGTGTTAGGGTTAGGGTTTGAGTTAGAGTAAGGATTAGGGTTAGGGTTAGGGTTAGGATAGGAGTTAGGGTAAGGGTTAGGTTTAGTGTAGGGTTAGGGTAAGGATTAGGTTTAGGTTTAGGGATTGGATTAGGGTTCGGGTTAGGTTTGAGTTAGGGTTAGGGTTAGGGTTAGGGTTAGGGTTAGTGTTAGGTATGTGTTGGGGTTACTGTTAGGGTTAAGGTTAGAGTTAGGGTTAGGTTTAGGGTTATGATAAGGTTTAGGGTTAGGGTTAGTGTTAGAGTTAGAGTTAGGTTTAGGGTTAGGGTAAGGGTAAGGTTTAGGGTTAGGTTAAGTGTTAGGGTTAGGGGTAGGGTCAGTGTAAGGGTTAGGATTATGGTTTGGCTTAGGGTAAGTGTTAGGGTTAGGGTTAGGTTTAGGGTTAGGGTTAGGGTTAGATTTAGGGTTACGGTTATGGTTAGGGTTAGGCTTAGGGTTAGGGTTAGGTTTATTGTTAGGTTAAGGGTTACGGTTAGGGTTAGGGTTAGGGTTAGGGTAAGGGTATGTGTTAGGGTTAGGGTTATGGTTAGGGTTAGGATAAAGGTTAGGGTTAGGGTTAGGGTTAGGATTAGGGTAGCGTTAGGGTTAGGGTTAGGGTAAGTGTTAGGGTTAGTGTTAGGGTTAGGATTAGGTTAACGGTTAGGGTTAGGGTAACGGTAATTGTTAGGGTTAGGGTTAGGGTTAGGTTTAGTGTTAGGGTTAGGGTTAGGGTTAGGGTAAGGGTAAGTGTTAGGGTTAAGGTTAGGGTTAGGGTTAGGTTTAGGGTTAGGGAAACGGTAAGGTTTAGGGTTAGGATTAGGGTTAGGGTAAGGGTTACGGTTAGGGTTAGGGTTATGGTTAGGTTTAGGGTTAAGGTTAGGTTAAGGGTAAAGGTTCCAGTCAGGGATAGGGTTAGGGTTAAGTTTAGGGTTAAGGTTAGGGTTATGGTAAGGGGTAGGGATAGGGTTAGGGTAAGTTTTAGGGTTAGGGTTAGAGTTAGGGTTAGAGTTAGGTTTAGGGTTAGGGTAAGGGTAAGGGTTAGGGGTAAGTTTAGGGTTAGGGTTAGGTTAGGGTTAGGGTTAGGGTAAGGATTAGGGTTAGGGTTATGTTTAGGGTAAGGGTTAGGGTTACGGTTAGGGTTACGGTTAGGGTTAGGGGTAAGGGTTAGGTTTAGGTTTAGGGTTACGATTAGGGTAAAGATAAATGTTAGGGTTAGGAATAGGGTTAGGGTTCAGGTTAGGTTTAGGGTTATACTTAGGGTAAGGGTAAGAGGTAGGGTTGGGTTAGGGTTAGGGTTAGGGTTAGGGTTAGCGTTTGGGTACGGGTAAGTGTTAGGATTAGGGTTAGGATTAAGGGTTAGGGTTAGGGTTAGGGTTAGGTTTAGGGTAAGGGTTAGGGTTAAGTTTAGGGTAAGGTCAAGGTTTAGCGTTAGGTTTAGGGTTAGGGTTAGGGTAAGAGTAAGGATTAGGGTTAGTTTTAGGGTTAGGTTTAGATTTACGGTTATTGTAAGGGTAAGGGTTAGGGTTAGGGTTAGTGTAGGGGTTAGGGTAAGGGTAAGTGTTAGTGTTAGGGTTAGGGTTAGGATAAGGGTAAGGGTTAGGGTTAGGGTTAGGGTTAGGGTTTAGGGTTAGGGTTAGGGTTAGGTTTAGGGTTAGGGTTAGGGTAAGAATAGGGGTTAGGTTTAAGTTTAGGCTTAGGGTTAGGGTTAGTGTTAGGTTTACGGTTAGGGTTAGGTTAAGGGCAAGGGTTAGGATTAGGGTTAGGGTTAAGGTTAGGGTTAGGGTTAGGGTTAGGGTAAGGGTGAAGGTTAGGGTTAGGGTTACGGTTAGGGTTAGGGTTAAGGTTATGTTTAGGGTTAGATTTAGGGTTAGGGTTAGGGTTAGGGTTAGGGTTATGGTTATGTTTAAGGTTAGGGTAAGGTTTAGGGTTAGGGTTAATTTAAGGTTAGAGTTAGGTTTAGGGTTAGGGTAAGGGTAAGGGTTAGGGTTAAATTTAGGGTTAGGGTTACGTTAAGGGTTAGGGTTAGGGCTAGGGTTAGGGTAAGGATTAGGTTTAGGGCTAGGGTTAGGGTAAGGATTAGGGTTAGGGTTAGGGTTAGGGTAAGGGTTAGGGTTAGGGTTAGGGTTACATATAGGGTTAGGTGTTAGGGTTAAGGTTACGTTTAGGGTTAGTGTTAGGGTTAGATTAAGGGTTAGGGTTAGAGTTAGGGTTAGGGTTTGGGTTAGGGTTAGTATAAGGGTTAGTGTTAGGGTTAGGGTTAGGTTTAGGTTAAGGGTAAGTGTTAGTGTTAGGGTTAGGGTTAGGGTTAGGGTTAGGGTAAGAGTAGGGTTAGGGTTAGGTCTAGGTTTAGGTTTAGGGTTGGGGTTAAGGTTAGCGTTAGGGTTAGGGTGAGGGTAAGAGTTAGGGTTAGGATTAGTTTTAGGGTAAGTGTTAGGGTTATGGTTAGGGTTAGGGTTAGGGTAAGGGTAGGGTTTCGGTTTAGGGATAGGGTTAGGTGTTAGGGTTAGGGTTAAGGTTAAGGTTATGTTTAGGGTTAGGTTTAGGGTTAGGGTTAGGGTTAGGGTTAAGGTTATTGTTAAGGTTAGGGTTAGGGTAAGGGTTAGGATTAAGGTTAGGGTAAGGTTTAGGGTTAGGGTGGGGTTAGGGTAGAGTTAGGTTTAGGGTTAGGGTAAGGGTAGGGGTTAGGGTTAAGTTTAGGGTTAGGTTTAGGTTAAGGGTTAGGGTTAGGGCTAGGGTTAGGGTTAGGGCTAGGGTTAGGGTTAGGGTTAGGTTAAGGGTTAGGGTTAGGGTAAGGGTAATTGTTAGGGTTAGGGTTAGGTTTAGTGTTAGGGTTAGAGTTAGGGTTAGGTTAAGGGTAAGTGTTATTGTTAAGGTTAGGGTTAGGGTTAGGTTTAGAGTTAGGGAAACGGTAAGGTTTAGGGTTAGGATTAGGGTTAGGGTTAGGGTAAGGGTTACGGTTAGGGTTAGGGTTAGGTTTAGGTTTAGGTTTAGGGTTAGGTTAAGGGTAAAGTTTCGGGTCAGGGATAGGGTTAGGGTTAAGGTTAGGGTTAAGGTTAGGGTTAGGATTAGGGTTAGGGATAGGGTTAGGGTAAGTTTTAGGGTTAGGGTTAGAGTTAGGGTTAGAGTTAGGTTTAGGGTTAGGGTAAGGGTAAGGGTGAGGGGTAAGTTTAGGGTTAGGTTTAGATTAGGGTTAGGGTTAGGGTTAGGATAAGGATTAGGGTTAGAGTTAGGTTTAGGGTTAGGGTTATGGTAAGGATAAGAGTTAGGGTTAAGGTTAGGGTTAGGTTTAGGTTTAGGGTTAGGTTTAGGGTTAGGGTAAGGGTAAGGATTAGGTTTAAGGTTAGGGTTAGGGTTAGGTTCAGGGTTAGGGTTAGGGTTAGGGTAAGGGTAAGGGTAAGTTTTAGGGTCAGGATTACGATTAGGGTTAGCGTAAGGGTTAGGGTTAGGGTTAGGTTTAGTGTTGGGGTTAAGGTTAGGTTTAGGGTAAGGGTTACGGTTAGGGTTAGGCTTGGTTTTGTTAGGTTTAGGGTTACGTTTAGGGTTAGAGTTAGGGTTAGGGTAAGGGTATGTGTTAGGGTTAGGGTTAGGGTTAGGGTTAGGATAAGGGTTAGGTTAGGGTTAGGGTAAGGGTTAGTGTTAGCGTTAAGGTTAGGCTAGGGTTAGTGTTAGTGTTAGGGTTAGGGTTAGGGTTAGGTTTAGGTTTAGGTTTAGGGTAAGTGTTAGGGTTAGTGTTAAGGTTAGGGTTAGGGTTAGGTTAAGGGTTAGGGTTAGGGTTAGTGTTAGGGTAAGGGTAAGTGTTAGGGTTAGGGTTAGGTATAGGGTTAGGGTTTCTTTTAAGTTAAGTGTTAGGGTTAGGGTAAGGGTTAGGGTTAGGGTTAGGGTAAGGATTAGGGTTAGGGTTAGGGTTAGGGTTACGGTTAGGGTTAGATTTAGGGTTAGGGTTAGGGTTAGGTTTAGGGTTAGGTTTAGGTTTACGGTTAGGGTTAGGGTTAGTGTAAGGGTATTTGTTAGGGTTAGGGTTAGGGTTAGGGTTAGGGTCAGGATAAGGGTTAGGGTTAGGGTAAGTGTTAGGGTTAATGTTAGGGTTAGGGTTAGGGTTAGGTTAAGAGTTAGGGTTAGGGTTAGGGTTAGGGTTAGGTAAGGGTAAGGGTTAGGGTTAGGGTTAGGTTTAGTGTTAGGGTTAGGGTAAGGGTACGTGTTAGGGTTAAGGTTAGGGTTAGGGTTAGGTTTAGGGTTAGGGTTAGGAATAGGGAAACATTAGGGGATAGGATTAGGATTAGGGTTAGGTTTAGGGTAACGGTTACGGTTTGGTTTAGGGTTAGGGTTAGGTTTAGGTTTAGGGTTAGGTTAAGGGTAAAGATTCGGGTCAGGGATAGGGTTAGGGTTAAGGTTACGGTTAAGGTTAGGGTAGGGTTAGGGTAAGGGTTTGGGTTAAGGTTAAGGTAAGTTTTGGGTTAGGGTTAGGGTTAGGGTTAGAGTTAGTTTTAAGTTTAGGTTAAGGGTTCGGTTTAAGTTTAGGGTTAGGGTAAGGTTATGTTTAATGTTAGGGTTAGGGCAAGGACTTGGGTTAGGGTTAGGTTTAGGGTAAGGGTTAGGGTTAGGGTAAGGTTAAGAGTTAGGGTTGGGTTAGGGTTAGGGTTAGGGTTAGAGTTTGGGTACGGGTAAGTGTTAGGGTTAGGGTTAGGGTTAAGGTAAGGGTTAGGGTTTTGGTTAGGGTTAGGTTTAGGGTAAGAGTTTTGGTTTGGTATAGGGTAAGGGTAAGTTTTAGCGTTAGGATTAGGATTAGGGTTAGGGTAAGGGTAAGGGTTAGTGTTAGGTTTAGGGTTAGGTTTAGGTTTAGGGTTAGCGTAAGGGTAAGGGTTAAGGTTAGGTTTAGGGTAAGGGTTAGGGTTAGGGTTAGGTTGAGAGTTAGGTTTAGGGTTATGTAAGGGAAAGGGTTAGGGCTAGGGTTAGGGTAAGGGTTAGGGTTAAGGTTAGGGTTAGGGTTAGGGTTAGGGTTAGGTTTAGGGTTAGGTAAGGGTAAAGTTAGGGTTAGGGTTAGGGTTAAGGTTATGGTTAGGGTTATGGTTAGGGTTAGTGTAAGTGTTAGGGTTAGGGTTACGGTAAGGTTTAGGGTTAGGGTTAGTGTTAGGCTTTGAGTTAGTTTTAGGGTTAGGGTTAAGGGTTAGGGTTAGGGTTATGTTTAAGGTTAGGGTTAGGTTAAGGGTTAAATTAGGGGTTAGGGTTAGAGTTAGGGTTAGGTTTAGTGTTAGGGTAAGGGTTAGGGTTAGGTTTAGGGTTAGTGTAAGGGTTAGGGTTAGGGTTTGGTTTAAGGTAAGTGTTAGGGTTAGGGTTAGGGTTAGGGTAAGGGTTAGGGTTAGGGTTAGGGTAAGGATTAGGGTTAGGGTTAGGGTTAGGGTTACAGTTAGGGTAAGATTTAGGGTTAGGGTTAGGGTTAGGTTTAGGGTTAGGTTTAGGGTTACGGTTAGGGTTAGGGTTAGTGTAAGGGTATTTGTTATGGTTAAGGTTAGGGTTAGGGTTAGGGTCAGGATAAGGTTTAGGGTTAGGGTTAGGTTTAGGTTTAGGGTAGCGTTAGGGTTAGGGTTAGGGTTAGGGTTAGGGTAAGTGTTAGGGTTAGTGGTAGGGTTAGGGTTAGGGTAAGGGTTAGGGTTAGGGTTAGGGTTAGGGTAAGGGTAAGGGTTAGGGTTAGGGTTAGGTTTACGGTTAGGTTTACGGTTAGGGTTAGGGTAAGGGTAAGGGTTAGGATCACGGTTAGTGTTAGGGTAAGTGTTAGGGTTAGGGTAAGGGTTAGGGTTAGGTTTAGGGTTAGTGTTAGGGTAAGGGTAAAGGTTCGGGTTAGGTTTAGGGTTAGGGTTAAGGTTATGTTTAAGGTTAGGTTTTGGGTTAGGTTAACTGTTAGGGTTAGGGTTCGGGTTAGGTTTGGGGTTAGAGTTAGGGTTAGGGTTAGCGTTAGGTTTAGGGTTAGGGTAAGGGTAAGGGTTAGGGTTAAAGTTAGTGTTAGGGTTAGGGTAAGGGTAAGGGTTAGGATTAGGGTTAGGGTTAGGTTTAGTGTTGGCGTTAAGGTTTGGGTTAGGGTAAGTGTTAGGGTTAGGGTTAAGTTTAGGGTTAGGTTTAAGGTTACGGTTAGGGTTAGGATTAGTTTTAAGTTAAGGGTATGTGTTAGGGTTAGGGTTAGTGTTAGGGTTAGCGTTATGGTAAGGGTAAGGGTTAGGGTTCTGGTTAGGGTTAAGGTAAGGGTAAGGGTTAGGTTTAGGGCTAGGTTTAGTGTAAGGGATATGGTTAGGTTTAGGGTTAGGGTACGGTTAAGGGTTAGTGTTAGGGTTAGGGTTAGGGTTAGAGTAAGGATTAGGGTTAGGGTTAGGGTTAGGGTAGGGGTTAGGGTAAGTGTAAATGTTAGGGTTAGGGTTAGGGTACGGGTAAGGATTAGGGTTAGGGTCAGGGTTAGGGTTAGCGGTTAGGGTTAGGGTTAGGGGTTCGGGTTAGGGTTAGGGTAAGGGTTAGGCTTAGGGGTTAGGGTTAGTGTTAGGGTTAAGTTAAGGGTTAGGGTTAGAGTTAGGGTTAGGTTTATGGTTTTGATAAGGGTTAGTGTTAGGGTTAGGGATATGGTTAGGGTAAGGGTAAATGTTAGTGTTAGTCTTAGGGTTAGGGTTAGGGTAAGGATTAGGGTTAGGGTTAGGGCTAGGGTTTGGTTAAGGTTGGGGATTAAGGTTAGCGTTAGGGTTAGGATAAGGGTAAGGTTTAGGGTTAGGGTTAGGTTAGTTTTCGGGTAAGTGTAGGGTTAGGGTTAGGGTTAGGGTAAGGGTAAGGGTTAGGGTTAGGCTTAGGGTAAGGCTGAGGGTTAGGGTAAGGGTTAGTGTTAGGGTTAGGGTTAGGTTTAGGGTTGGGGTATAGTAAGGATTAGGGTTAGGGTTAAGGTAGGGTTAGGGTTAGGGTTATGGTTAGGGTTAGGTTTAGGGTAAGGGTTAGGGTTAGGGTTAGTGTAAGGGTAAGGGTTGGGGTAAGGGTTAAGGTTGGGGTTAAGTTTAGGGTTAGTGTTAGGTTAAGGGTTAAGGTTCGGGGTTAGGGTTAGAGTTAGGGTTATGGTTAGGTTTAGGGTAATGGTTAGGGTTAGAGTTAGGGTTAGGGTTAGGGTAATGGTTAGAGTTATGGTTAGGTTTAGGGTTAGGGTTAGGGTTATGGTTAGGGTAAGGATAAGGGTTAGGGTTAAGGTTAGGGTTAGGGTTAGGGTTAATGTTAGGGTTATTGTGAGGGTAAGTGTACGGATTAAGGTTAGGTATATGGTTAGGGTTAGGGTAAGTTTAAGGGTTAGGTTTAGGGTTAGGTTTAGGTTTAGGGTTAGGGTTAGGTTTAGGTTTAGGGTTAGGGTAAGGATTAGGGTTAGGGTTAGGGATAGGATTAGTGTTCGGGTTAGGTATGGTTTAGGGTTAGGGTTAGATTTAGCTTTAGGGTTAGGGTTAGCGTTAAGGTAAGGATTAGGGTTAGGGTTAGGGATAGGATTAGGGTTTGGGTTAGGTTTGGGTTAGGGTTAGGGTTAGGTTTAGCGTTTGGTTTAGGGTAAGTGTTAGGGTTAGGTTTAGGGTTAGGGTAAGGGTTAGGTTAGGGTTAGCGTTAGGGTAAGGATTAGGGTTAGGGTTAGGGATAGGTATGTGTTGGGGTTACTGGTAGGGTTAGGGTTAGGGTTAGGGTTAGGTTTAGGGTTATGGTAAGGTTTATGGTTACGGTTATTGTTAGAGTTATAGTTAGGTTTAGGGTTATGGTAAGGGTAAGGTTTAGGGTTAAGTTTAGGGTTAGGGTTAGGTTAAGGTTAGGGTTAGGGGTTAGGGTTAGGGTTAGGGGTAAGGGTTAGTGTTAAGTTTAGTGTTAGGATTAGGGTAAAGATAAATGTTAGGGTTAGGGATAGGTTTAGGGTTCAGGTTAGATTTAGGGTTAGGGTTAGGGTAAGGGTAAGAGTTAGGTTTGGGTTAGGGTGAGGGTTAGGGTTAGGGTTAGCGTTTGGGTACGGTAAGAGTTAGGGTTAGGGGTAGGATTAAGGGAAGGGTTAGGGTTAGGGTTAGGGTTAATTTTAGGGTAAGGGTTTGGGTTAGGTTTAGGGTTAGGGTAAGGTTTAGCGTTAGGATTAGGGTTAGGGTTAGGGTAAGGGTAAGGGTTAGGGTTAGGTTTAGGGTAAGGGTTAGGGTTAGGTTTAGGGTTAGGGTTAGGTTTAGGGTGAGGGTTAGGGTAAGGGTAAAGTTTAGGGTTAGGATTAGGGTTAGGGTTAAGGTTATGTTTAGGGTTATGGTTAGGGTTAGGGTACGGGTTAACGTTAGAGTTACGGTAAGGTTTAAGGTTAGGGTTAGTGTTAGGGTTAGAGTTAGTTTTAGGGTTAGAGTAAGGGTAATGGTAAGGGTTAAGTTTAGGGTTAGGGATAGGTTAAGGGTTATGGTTAGGGTTTAGGGTTAGGGTTAGTGTTAGTGTAATGGTTAGGGTTAGGGTTAGGGTTAGTGTAAGGGTTAGTGTTAGGGTTAGTTTTAGGGTAAGTGTTAGGGTTAGGGTTCGGTATAGGGTTAGGGTTAGCGTAAGGGTTAGGGTACGGACAAGGTTTAGGGTTAGGGTTAGGGTTAGGTTTAGGGTTAGGGTTTGGGTTAAGGCTAGGGTTAAGGTTAAGGTTAGGTTTAGGGTTACGGTTAGGGTTGGATTAGGTTTAGGGTTAGGGTTCGGGTTAGGGTAAAGGTAAGGGTTAGGGTTAAAGTTAGGGTTAGGGTTAGATTTAGGGTTAGAGTTAGGGTTAGGGTAAGGGCAAGGGTTAGGGTTAGGATTAGGGTTTCGGTTAGGGTAATTGTTAGCGTTAGGGTTAGGGTTAGGTTTAGGGTTAGGGTTAGGTTTAGGTATAGGGTTAGGGTAAGGGTAAAGGTTAAGGTTTGGGTTAGGGTTAGGGTTAAGGTTATGGCTAAGATTAGGTTTAGGGTTAGGGTAAGGGTTAGGTTAAGGTTAGGGTAAGGTTTAGGGTTAGGGTTAGGGTTAGGGTTAGAGTTAGGTTTAGGGTTAGGGTAAGGATAAGGGATAGGGTTCGGTTTAGGGTTAGGGTTACGTTTAGGGTTAGGGGTTAGGGTTAGGTTCAGATTAAGGGTTAGGGTTAGGGTAAGGGTAAGAGTTGAGGATAGGGATAGGGTTAGGTTTCGGGTAAGGTTTAGGGTTAGGGTTAGTGTAATGGTAAGAGTAAGGGTTGGGTTAGGGTTAGGGTTAGGGTTAGGGTTAGCCTTAGGGTATGGGTAAGGGTTAGGGTTAGGTATAAGGTAAGGGTAAGGGTTAGGGTTAGGGTTATGTTTAGTGTAAGGGTTAGGGTTAGGTTTAGGGTAAGTGTAAGTTTTAGGTTTGGGGTTAGGATTAAGATTACGGTTAGTGTAAGGGTACGGGTTAGGGTACGGGTTAGGGTTAGGGTTAGGTTTAGGGTTAGTGTACGGGTAAGGGTTAGTGTTAGGGTTAGGGTTAGGGTTAGAGTAAGGATTAGGGTTAGGGTTAGGGTTAGGATAGGGGTTAGGGTAAGGCTTAGGTTTAGGGTTAGGGTTAGGGTAAGGATTAGGTTTAGGGTTAGGGATTGGATTAGGGTTCGGGTTAGGTTTGAGTTAGGGTTAGGCTTAGGGTTAGGGTTAGGGTTAGGGTTAGGGTTAGGTTTAGGGTTATGATAAGGTTTAGGGTTAGGGTTAGTGTTAGAGTTAGAGTTAGGTTTAGGGTTAGGGTAAGGGTAAGGTTTAGGGTTAGGTTAAGGGTTAGGGTTAGGGTTAGGGTTAGGATTAGGGTAGCGTTAGGGTTAGGGTTAGGGTAAGTGTTAGGGTTAGTGTTAGGGTTAGGATTAGGGTTAGGTTAACGGTTAGGGTTAGGGTAAGGGTAGTTGTTAGGGTTAGGGTTAGGGTTAGGTTTAGTGTTAGGGTTAGGGTTAGGGTTAGGGTAAGGGTAAGTGTTAGGGTTAAGGTTAGGGTTAGGGTTAGGTTTAGGGTTAGGGAAACGGTAAGGTTTAGGGTTAGGATTAGGGTTAGGGTTAGGGTAAGGGTTACGGTTAGGGTTAGGGTTAGGTTTAGGTTTAGGTTTAGGGTTAGGTTAAGGGTAAAGTTTCGGGTCAGGGATAGGGTTAGGGTTAAGGTTAGGGTTAAGGTTAGGGTTAGGATTAGGGTTAGGGATAGGGTTAGGGTAAGTTTTAGGGTTAGGGTTAGAGTTAGGGTTAGAGTTAGGTTTAGGGTTAGGGTAAGGGTAAGGGTGAGGGGTAAGTTTAGGGTTAGGTTTAGATTAGGGTTAGGGTTAGGGTTAGGATAAGGATTAGGGTTAGAGTTAGGTTTAGGGTTAGGGTTAGGGTTAGGGTAAGGGTAAGGGTTAGGGTTAGGTTTAGGGTAATGGTTATGGTTAGGGTTAGGGTTAGTGTAGGGGTTAGGGTAAGGGTAAGTGTTAGTGTTAGGGTTAGGGTTAGGATAAGGGTAAGGGTTAGGTTTAGGACTAGGTTTAGGGTTAGGGTTAGGGTAAGGGCAAGGGTTAGGATTAGGGTTAGGGTTAAGTTTACGGTTGGGATTAGGGTTAGGGTTAGGTTTAGGGTTAGGGTTGGGGTTAGGTTTAGGGTTAGGGTTAGGGTAAGGGTAAATGTTAGGGTTAGGGTTAAGGTTAAGGTTATGTTTAAGGATAGGTTTAGGGTTAGGGATAGGGTTAAGGTTATGGTTAAGGTTAGGGGTAGAGTTAGGATTAAAGTTAGGGTAAGGTTTAGGGTTAGGGTTAAGGTTAGGGTTAGAGTTAAGTTTAGGGATAGGGTAAGGTTAAGGTTTAGGGTTAAGTTTAGGGTTAGGGTTAGGTTAAGGGTTAGGGTTAGGGCTAGGGTTAGGTTAAGGATTAGGGTTAGGGCTAGGGTTAGGGTAAGGATTAGGGTTAGGGTTAGGGTTAGAGTAAGGGTTAGGGTTAGGGTTAGGGTTACGTATAGGGTTAGGGGTTAGGGTTAGAGTTATGGTTAGGGTTACGTTTAGGGTTAGTGTTAGGGTTAGGTTAAGGGTTAGGGTTAGAGTTAGGGTTAGGGTTAGGGTTAGGATAAGGGTTAGTGTTCGGGTTAGCGTTAGGGTTAGGTTAAGGGTAAGTGTTAGTGTTAGGGTTAGGTTTAGGTTTAGGGTTAGGGTTTGGGTTAGGGTTAGGGTAAGGGTTAGGGTTAGGGTTAGGGCTAGGTTTAGGTTTAGGGTTGGGGTGAAGGTTAGCGTTTGGGTTAGGGTGAGGGTAAGGGTTAGGGTTAGGATTAGGTTTAGGGTAAGTGTTAGGGTTAGGGTTAGGGTTAGTGTTAGGGTTAGGGTAAGGGTAGGAGTTCGGGTTAGGGATAGGGTTAGGTGTTAAGATTAGGGTTAGGGTTAGGGTTAAGGTTATGTTTAGGGTTAGGTTTAGGGTTAGGGTTAGGGTTAAGGTTAAGGTTATGGTTAAGGTTAGGGTTAGGGTTAGGGTAAGTGTTAGGATTCAGGTTACGGTAAGTTTATGGTTAGGGTTAGGGTTAGAGTTAGGTTTAGGATTAGGGTAAGGGTAAGGGTTAGGGTTAGGGTTAGGTTTAGGGTTAGGTTAAGGGTTAGGGTTAGTGCTAGGGTTAGGGTAAGGATTAGGGTTAGGGTTAGGGTTAGGGTAAGGGTTAGGGTTAGGGTTAGGGTTACGAATAGGGTTTGGGGTTAGGGTTAGGGTCAGGTTTAGGGTTAGGTTTAGGGTAAGGATAAGAGTTAAGTTTAGGGATAGGGTTAGGTTTCAGGTAAGGTTTTGGGTTAGGGATAGGGTAAGGGTAAGAGTTAGGGTTGGGTTAGGGTTAGGGTTAGGATTAGTTTTAGGGTTAGGGTTAGGGTAAGGATAAGAGTTAGGGTTAGGGATAGGGTTAGGTTTCAGGTTAGGTTTAGGGTTAGGGTTAGGTTAAGTGTAAGAGATAGGCTTGGGTTAGGGTTAGGGTTAAGGTTAGGGTTACGGTTAGGGTAAGGATTACGGTTAGGTTTAGGGTTAGGTTTAGGTTTAGGGTTTGGGTTAGGGTTAGGGTTAGGGTTAGGTTTAGGGTTAGGTTTAGGGTTAGATTTAGGGTTAGGGTTAAGGTTAGGTATAGGGTTAGGTTTAGGGTTATGGTTAGGGTTAGGGTTAGGGTTAGGGTAAGGTAATGTGTTAGCGTTAGGGTTAGGGTTAGGGTGAGGATAAGGGTTAGGGTTAGGGTTAGGGTTAGGTTTAGGGTAGCCATAGGGTTAGGGTTAGGTTTAGGGTTAGGGTAAGTGTTAGGGTTAGTGTTAGTGTTAAGATTAGGGTTAGGGTAAGGGTTAGGGTTAGGGTTAGGGTTAGGGTTAGGGTAAGGGTAATCGGTAGGTTTAGGGTTAGGGTTAGGTTTAGTGTTAGGGTTAGGGTTAGGGATAGGGTAAGGGTTAGGGTTAAGGTAAGGTTTAGGGTAAGTGTTAGGGTTAGGGTTAAGTTTAGGGTTAAGTTTAAGGTAAGGGTAAGGTTTAGGGTTAGGGTTAGGTTTATTGTAAGGGTTAGGTTATGTTTAGGGTAAATGTATGTTTTAGGTTTAGGTTTAGGGTTAGAATTAGGGTTAGGGTAAGGGTAAGGGTAAGGGTTAGGGTTAGATTTAGGGTTAGGGTACGGGTAAGGGTTAATGTTAGGGTTAGGGTTAGGGTTAGAGTAAGGATTAGGATTAGGGTTAGGGTTAGGATAGGGGTTAGGGCAAGGGTAAGTGTTAGGGTTAGGGTTAGGGTTAGGGTAAGGGTAAGGTTTAGGGTTAAGGTTAGGGTTAGCATTAGGGTTAGGGTTAGGTTTAGGGTTAGGGTTAGGGTAAGTATAAGAGTTAGGGTTAGGGATAGGGTTAGGTTTCGGGTAAGGTTTAGGGTTAGGGTTAGGGTAAGTGTAAGAGATAGGGTTGGGTTAGGGTTAGGGTTAAGGTTAGGGTTAGGATTAGGGTTAGGGTTAGGGTAGGGTTTAGGGTTAAGGTTAGGGTTAGGGTTAGGGTTAGCGGTTAGGTTTAGGGTTAGGGTTGGGGTTAGGGTTAGGGTTAGGGTTAGGGTTAGAGTAAGAGTTAGGGGTTAGGGTGAGTGTTAGGGTGAGGTTAAGGGCTAGGGTTAGAGTAAGGATTAGGGTTAGGGTTAGGAAAACTGTTTGTGTTAGGGTTAGGTTTAGGGTTAGGTTAAGGGTAAGTGTTAATGTTAGGGTTAGGGTTAGGATTAGGGTAAGGGTTAGGGTTAGGGTTAGGGCTAGGTTTAGGATTAGGGTTGGGGTTAAGGTTAGCGTTAGGTTTAGGGTGAGGTTAAGGGTTAGGGTTAGGATTAGGTTTTGGGTAAGTGTTAGGGTTAGGGTTAGGGTAAGGGTAGGGGTTCGGGTTAGGGATAGGGTTAGGTGTTAGGATTAGGGTTAGGCTTAGGGTTAACGTTATGTTTAGGGTTAGGGTTAGGGTTAGGGTTAAGGTTATGGTTAAGTTTAGGGTTAGGGTTAGGGTAAGGGTTAGGATTAAGGTTAGGGTAAGGTTTAGGGTTAGGGGTAGGGTTAGGGTTAGAGTTAGGTTTAGGGTTAGGGTAAGGGTAAGGGTTAGGTTAAGTGTTAGGGTTAGGGTTAGGTTAAGGGTTAGGGTTAGGGCTAGGGTTAGGGTTAGGATTAGGGTTAGGGTTAGGGTTAGGGTAAGGGTTAGGGTTAGGGTAAGGATAAGAGTTAAGGTTAGGGATAGAGTTAGGTTTCGGGTAAGGTTTAGGGTTAGGGATAGGGTAAGTGTAAGATTTAGGGTTAGGGTTAGGGTTAGGGTTAGGGTTAGGTTTAGGGTTATGGTTAGGGTTAGGTATGTGTTGGGGTTACTGTTAGGGTTAGGGTTAGGTTTAGGGTTAGGTTTAGGGTTATGATAAGGTTTAGGGTTAGGGTTAGTGTTAGAGTTAGAGTTAGGTTTAGGGTTAGGGTAAGGGTAAGGTTTAGGGTTAAGTTTAGGGTTAGGGTTAGGTTAAGGTAAGGTTAGGGGTTACTGTTAGGGTTAGGGTTATGGTTAGGTTAAGGGTTAGGGTTAGGGTTAGGGTTAGTGTAAGTGTTAGGTTTAGGGTTTGGCTTAGGGTAAGTGTTAGGGTTAGGGTTAGGTTTAGGGTTAGGGTTAGGGTTAGGTTTAGGGTAAGGGTTAGGGTTAGGGTTAGGGTAAGGGTAAAGTTTAGAGTTATGGTTAGGTTTAGGGTTAGGGTTTGGGTTAGGGTTATGGTTAGGGTTAGGTTTAGGGTTACGGTTAGGGTTAGGGTTATGCTTAGGTTTAGGGTTGGGTTTATTGTTAGGTTTAGGGTTACGGTTAGGGTTAGGGTTAGGCTTAGGTTTAGGGTAAGGGTATGTGTTAGGGTTAGGGTTAGGGTTAGGGATAGGGTTAGGATTAGGGTAGCGTTAGCATTAGGGTTAGGGTTAGGGTAAGTGTTAGGGTTAGTGTTAGGGTTAGGGTTGGGGTTAGGTTAACGGTTAGGGTTAGGGTAAGGGTAGTTGTTAGGGTTAGGGTTAGGGTTAGGTTTAGTGTTAGGGTTAGGGTTAGGGTTAGGGTAAGGGTAAGTGTTAGGGTTAAGGTTAGGGTTAGGGTTAGGTTTAGGGTTAGGGAAACACTAAGGTTTAGGGTTAGGATTAGTGTTAGGGTAAGGGTTACGGTAGGGTTAGGGTTAGGGTTAGGTTTAGGGTTAGGGTTAGGTTAAGGGTAAAGTTTCGGGTCAGGGATAGGGTTAGGGTTAAGTTTAGGGTTAAGGTTAGGGTTAGGGTAAGGGTTAGGGATAGGGTTAGGGTAAGTTTTAGGGTTAGGGTTAGAGTTAGGGTTAGAGTTAGGTTTAGGGTTAGGGTAAGGGTAAGGGTTAGGGGTAAGTTTAGGGTTAGGGTTAGGTTAGGGTTAGGGTTAGGGTTAGGGTAAGGATTAGGCTTAGGGTTAGGTTTAGGGTAAGGGTTAGGGTTACGGATAGGGTTACGTTTAGGGTTAGGGGTAAGGGTGAGGGTTAGGTTTAGGGTTAGGATTAGGGTAAAAATAAATGTTAGGGTTAGGGTTAAGGTTATGTTTAGGGTTAGGTTTAGGGTTAGGGTTAGGGTTAGGGTTATGGTTAAAGTTAGGGTTAGGGTTAGGGTTAGGGTAAGGGTTAGGATTAAGTTTAGGGTAAGGTTTAGGGTTAGGGTTAGTTTTAGGGTTAGAGTTAGGTTTAGGGTTGGGGTAAGGGTAAGGGTTAGGATTTAGTTTAGGGTTAGGGTTACGTTAAGGGTTAGGGTTAGGGCTAGGTTTAGGGTAAGGATTAGGTTTAGGGCTAGGGTTAGGGTAAGGATTAGGGTTAGGGTTAGGGTTAGGGTAAGGGTTAGGGTTAGGGTTAGGTTTACATATAGGGTTAGGGGTTAGGTGTAGTGTTAGGGTTAGGGTTACGTTTAGGGTTAGTGTTAGGGTTAGATTAATGGTTAGGGTTAGAGTTATGGTTAGGGTTAGGGTTAGGGTTAGGGTAAGGGTAGGGGTTCGGTTTAGGTATAGGGTTAGATGTTAGGATTAGGGTTAGGGTTAGGTAAGGTTATGTTTAGGGTTAGGTTTAGGGTTAGGGTTAGCGTTAGGGTTAAGTTTATGGTTAAGGTTAAGGTTAGGGTAAGGGTTAGGATTAAGGTTAGGGTAAGATTTAGGGTTACGGTGGGGTTAGCGTTAGCGTTAGGTTTAGGGTTAGGGTAAAGGTAAGGGTTAGGGTTAAGTTTAGGGTTAGGTTTAGGTTAAGGGTTAGGGTTAGGGCTAGGGTTAGGGTAAGGATTAGGGTTAGGGTTAGGTTTAGGTTTAGGGTAAGTGTTAGGGTTAGTGTTAGGGTTAGGGTTAGGGTTAGGTTAAAAGTTAGGGTTAGGGTAAGGGTAATTGTTAGGGTTAGGGTTAGGGTTAGGTTTAGTGTTAGGGTTAGGGTTAGGGTTAGGGTTAGGGTTAGGTTTAGGGTAAGGGTTAGGGTTAGGGTTAGGGTTAGGTTTAGGGTTAGGTTAAGGGTAAAGGTTCGGGTCAGGGATAGGGTTCGGGTTAAGTTTAGGGTTAAGTTTAGGGTTAGGGTAAGGGTTAGGTATAGGGTTAGGGTAAGTTTTAGGGTGAGGGTTAGAGTTAGGGTTAGAGTTAGGATTAGGGTTAGGGTAAGGGTAAGGGTTAGGGGTAAGTTTAGGGTTAGGGTTAGGTTAGGGTTAGGGTTAGGGTTAGGGTAAGGATTAGGGTTAGAGTTAGGTTTAGGGTAAGGGTTAGGGTAAGTATAAGAGTTAGGGTTAGGGATAGGGTTAGGTTTCGGGTAAGGTTTAGGGTTAGGGTTAGGGTAAGTGTAAGAGATAGGGTTGGGTTAGGGTTAGGGTTAAGGTTAGGGTTAGGATTAGGGTTAGGGTTAGGGTAGGGTTTAGGGTTAAGGTTAGGGTTAGGGTTAGGGTTAGCGGTTAGGTTTAGGGTTAGGGTTGGGGTTAGGGTTAGGGTTAGGGTTAGGGTTAGAGTAAGAGTTAGGGGTTAGGGTGAGTGTTAGGGTGAGGTTAAGGGCTAGGGTTAGAGTAAGGATTAGGGTTAGGGTTAGGAAAACTGTTTGTGTTAGGGTTAGGTTTAGGGTTAGGTTAAGGGTAAGTGTTAATGTTAGGGTTAGGGTTAGGATTAGGGTAAGGGTTAGGGTTAGGGTTAGGGCTAGGTTTAGGATTAGGGTTGGGGTTAAGGTTAGCGTTAGGTTTAGGGTGAGGTTAAGGGTTAGGGTTAGGATTAGGTTTTGGGTAAGTGTTAGGGTTAGGGTTAGGGTAAGGGTAGGGGTTCGGGTTAGGGATAGGGTTAGGTGTTAGGATTAGGGTTAGGCTTAGGGTTAACGTTATGTTTAGGGTTAGGGTTAGGGTTAGGGTTAAGGTTATGGTTAAGTTTAGGGTTAGGGTTAGGGTAAGGGTTAGGATTAAGGTTAGGGTAAGGTTTAGGGTTAGGGGTAGGGTTAGGGTTAGAGTTAGGTTTAGGGTTAGGGTAAGGGTAAGGGTTAGGTTAAGTGTTAGGGTTAGGGTTAGGTTAAGGGTTAGGGTTAGGGCTAGGGTTAGGGTTAGGATTAGGGTTAGGGTTAGGGTTAGGGTAAGGGTTAGGGTTAGGGTAAGGATAAGAGTTAAGGTTAGGGATAGAGTTAGGTTTCGGGTAAGGTTTAGGGTTAGGGATAGGGTAAGTGTAAGATTTAGGGTTAGGGTTAGGGTTAGGGTTAGGGTTAGGTTTAGGGTTATGGTTAGGGTTAGGTATGTGTTGGGGTTACTGTTAGGGTTAGGGTTAGGTTTAGGGTTAGGTTTAGGGTTATGATAAGGTTTAGGGTTAGGGTTAGTGTTAGAGTTAGAGTTAGGTTTAGGGTTAGGGTAAGGGTAAGGTTTAGGGTTAAGTTTAGGGTTAGGGTTAGGTTAAGGTAAGGTTAGGGGTTACTGTTAGGGTTAGGGTTATGGTTAGGTTAAGGGTTAGGGTTAGGGTTAGGGTTAGTGTAAGTGTTAGGTTTAGGGTTTGGCTTAGGGTAAGTGTTAGGGTTAGGGTTAGGTTTAGGGTTAGGGTTAGGGTTAGGTTTAGGGTAAGGGTTAGGGTTAGGGTTAGGGTAAGGGTAAAGTTTAGAGTTATGGTTAGGTTTAGGGTTAGGGTTTGGGTTAGGGTTATGGTTAGGGTTAGGTTTAGGGTTACGGTTAGGGTTAGGGTTATGCTTAGGTTTAGGGTTGGGTTTATTGTTAGGTTTAGGGTTACGGTTAGGGTTAGGGTTAGGCTTAGGTTTAGGGTAAGGGTATGTGTTAGGGTTAGGGTTAGGGTTAGGGATAGGGTTAGGATTAGGGTAGCGTTAGCATTAGGGTTAGGGTTAGGGTAAGTGTTAGGGTTAGTGTTAGGGTTAGGGTTGGGGTTAGGTTAACGGTTAGGGTTAGGGTAAGGGTAGTTGTTAGGGTTAGGGTTAGGGTTAGGTTTAGTGTTAGGGTTAGGGTTAGGGTTAGGGTAAGGGTAAGTGTTAGGGTTAAGGTTAGGGTTAGGGTTAGGTTTAGGGTTAGGGAAACACTAAGGTTTAGGGTTAGGATTAGTGTTAGGGTAAGGGTTACGGTAGGGTTAGGGTTAGGGTTAGGTTTAGGGTTAGGGTTAGGTTAAGGGTAAAGTTTCGGGTCAGGGATAGGGTTAGGGTTAAGTTTAGGGTTAAGGTTAGGGTTAGGGTAAGGGTTAGGGATAGGGTTAGGGTAAGTTTTAGGGTTAGGGTTAGAGTTAGGGTTAGAGTTAGGTTTAGGGTTAGGGTAAGGGTAAGGGTTAGGGGTAAGTTTAGGGTTAGGGTTAGGTTAGGGTTAGGGTTAGGGTTAGGGTAAGGATTAGGCTTAGGGTTAGGTTTAGGGTAAGGGTTAGGGTTACGGATAGGGTTACGTTTAGGGTTAGGGGTAAGGGTGAGGGTTAGGTTTAGGGTTAGGATTAGGGTAAAAATAAATGTTAGGGTTAGGGTTAAGGTTATGTTTAGGGTTAGGTTTAGGGTTAGGGTTAGGGTTAGGGTTATGGTTAAAGTTAGGGTTAGGGTTAGGGTTAGGGTAAGGGTTAGGATTAAGTTTAGGGTAAGGTTTAGGGTTAGGGTTAGTTTTAGGGTTAGAGTTAGGTTTAGGGTTGGGGTAAGGGTAAGGGTTAGGATTTAGTTTAGGGTTAGGGTTACGTTAAGGGTTAGGGTTAGGGCTAGGTTTAGGGTAAGGATTAGGTTTAGGGCTAGGGTTAGGGTAAGGATTAGGGTTAGGGTTAGGGTTAGGGTAAGGGTTAGGGTTAGGGTTAGGTTTACATATAGGGTTAGGGGTTAGGTGTAGTGTTAGGGTTAGGGTTACGTTTAGGGTTAGTGTTAGGGTTAGATTAATGGTTAGGGTTAGAGTTATGGTTAGGGTTAGGGTTAGGGTTAGGGTAAGGGTAGGGGTTCGGTTTAGGTATAGGGTTAGATGTTAGGATTAGGGTTAGGGTTAGGTAAGGTTATGTTTAGGGTTAGGTTTAGGGTTAGGGTTAGCGTTAGGGTTAAGTTTATGGTTAAGGTTAAGGTTAGGGTAAGGGTTAGGATTAAGGTTAGGGTAAGATTTAGGGTTACGGTGGGGTTAGCGTTAGCGTTAGGTTTAGGGTTAGGGTAAAGGTAAGGGTTAGGGTTAAGTTTAGGGTTAGGTTTAGGTTAAGGGTTAGGGTTAGGGCTAGGGTTAGGGTAAGGATTAGGGTTAGGGTTAGGTTTAGGTTTAGGGTAAGTGTTAGGGTTAGTGTTAGGGTTAGGGTTAGGGTTAGGTTAAAAGTTAGGGTTAGGGTAAGGGTAATTGTTAGGGTTAGGGTTAGGGTTAGGTTTAGTGTTAGGGTTAGGGTTAGGGTTAGGGTTAGGGTTAGGTTTAGGGTAAGGGTTAGGGTTAGGGTTAGGGTTAGGTTTAGGGTTAGGTTAAGGGTAAAGGTTCGGGTCAGGGATAGGGTTCGGGTTAAGTTTAGGGTTAAGTTTAGGGTTAGGGTAAGGGTTAGGTATAGGGTTAGGGTAAGTTTTAGGGTGAGGGTTAGAGTTAGGGTTAGAGTTAGGATTAGGGTTAGGGTAAGGGTAAGGGTTAGGGGTAAGTTTAGGGTTAGGGTTAGGTTAGGGTTAGGGTTAGGGTTAGGGTAAGGATTAGGGTTAGAGTTAGGTTTAGGGTAAGGGTTAGGGTTAGGGTTAGGGTTACGGTTAGGGTTAGGGGTAAGGGTTAGGTTTAGGGTAAGGTTAAGGTTTAGCGTTAGGTTTAAGGTTAGGGTTAGGGTAAGGGTAAGGGTTAGGGTTAGGTTTAGGGTAAGGGTTAGGGTTAGGGTTAGGGTTAGTGTAGGGGTTAGGCTAAGGTTAAGTGTTAGTGTTAGGGTTAGGGTTAGGATAAGGGTAAGGGTTAGGGTTAGGATTAGGGTTAGGGTTAGGTTTAGGGTAAGGGTAAGGGTTAGCGTTAAGGTTAGGGTTAGAGTTAGGGTTAGTGTTAGGTTTAGGGTTAGGGTTAGGGTAAGGGCAAGGGTTAGGATTAGGGTTAGGGTTAAGTTTAGGGTTAGGGTTAGGGTTAGGGTTAGGGTTAGGTTTAGGGTTAGGGTTAGGGTAAAGGTAAAGGTTAGGGTTAGGGTTTGGGTTAAGGTTAAGGTTAAGGTTATGTTTAGGGTTAGGTTTAGGGTTAGGTTTAGGGTTATGGTTAGGGTTAAGGTTATGGTTAAGGTTAGGGTTAGGGTTAGGGTAAGTGTTAGGATTAAAGTTAGGGTAAGGTTTAGGGTTAGGGTTAAGGTTAGGGTTAGAGTTAGGTTTAGGGTTAGGGTAAGGGTAAGGGTAAGGGTTAAGTTTAGGGTTAGGTTTAGGTTAAGGGTTAGGGTTAGGGCTAGGGTTAGGGTAAGGATTAGGGTTAGGGCTAGGGTTAGGGTAAGGATTAGCGTTAGGTTTAGGGTTAGAGTAAGGGTTAGGGTTAGGATTAGGGTTACGTATAGGGTTAGGGGTTAGGGTTAGGGTTAGGGTTAGGATAAGGGTTAGTGTTCGGGTCAGGGTTAGGGTTAGGTTAAGGGTAAGTGTTAGTGTTAGGGTTAGGTTTAGGTTTAGGGTTAAAGTTAGGGTTAGGGTTAGGGTAAGGGTGAGAGTTAGGTTTAGGGCTAGGTTTAGGTTTAGGGTTGGGCTTAAGTTTAGCGTTTGGGTTAGGGTGAGGGTAAGGGTTAGGGTTAGGATTAGATTTAGGGTAAGTGTTAGGGTTAGGGTTAGGGGAAGGGTAGGGGTTCGGGTTAGGGATAGGGTTAGGTTTTAGGATTGCGGTTAGTGTTAGGGTTAAGTTTATGTTTAGGGTTAGGTTTAGGGTTAGGGTTAGGGTTAAGGTTATGGTTAAGGTTAGGGTTAGGGTTAGGGTAAGGGATAGGATTAAGGTTAGGGTAAGGTTTAGGGTTAGGGTTAGGGTTAGGGTTAGAGTTAGGTTTAGGGTTAGGGTAAGGGTAAGGTTTAGGTTTAGGGTTAGGGTTAGGTTAAGGGTTAGGGTTAGGGCCAGGGTTAGGGTAAGGATTAGGGTTAGGGTTAGGTTTACGGTAAGGGTTAGGGTTAGGGTTAGGGTTACGTATAGGGTTAGAGGTTAGGGTTAGGGTCAGGTTTAGGGTTAGGGTTAGGGTAAGGATAAGAGTTAAGGTTAGGGATAGGGTTAGGTTTCCGGTAAGGTTTAGGGTTAGGGATAGGGTAAGGGTAAGAGTTAGGGTTGGCTTAGGGTTAGGGTTAGGGTTAGGGTTAGCGTTAGGGTAAGGGTTAGGGTTAGGGTTAGGGTTAGGGTTATGTTTAGTGTAAAGGTTAGGGTTAGGTTTAGGGTAAGTGTAAGTTTTAGGCTTAGGGTTAGGGTTAGGATTAGGGTTAGTGCAAGTGTACGGGTTATGGTTAAGGTTAGGGTTAGGTTTAGGGTTAGGGTACGGGTAAGGGTTAGTGTTAGTGTTAGGGTTAGGGTTAGAGTAAGGATTAGGGTTAGGGTTAGGGTTAGGGTAGGGGTTAGGGCAAGGGTAAGTGTTAGGGTTAGGGTTAGGGTTAGGGTAAGGGTAAGGTTTAGGGTTAAGGTTAGGGTTAGCATTAGGGTTAGGGTTAGGTTTAGGGTTAGGGTTAGGGTAAGTATAAGAGTTAGGGTTAGGGATAGGGGTAGGTTTCGGGTAAGGTTTAGGGTTAGGGTTAGGGTAAGTGTAAGAGATAGGGTTGGGTTAGGGTTAGGGTTAAGGTTAGGGTTAGGGTTAGGGTAAGATTTAGGGTTAGGGTTAGGTTTAGGTTTAGGTTTAGGGTTTGGGTTAGGGTTAGGGTTAGGGTTAGGTTTAGGGTTACGTTTAGTGTTAGATTTAGGATTAGGGTTAGGGTTAGGTATAGGGTTAGGTTTAGGGTTACGGTTAGGGTTGGGGTTAGGGTTAGGGTTAGGGTAAGAGTATGTGTTAGCGTTAGGGTTAGGGTTAGGGTAAGGATAAGGTTTAGGGTTAGGGTTAGGGTTAGTTTTAGGGTAGCGTTAGGGTTAGGATTAGGGTTAGGTTTAGGGTAAGTGTTAGGGTTAGTGTTAGGGTTAGGGTTAGGGTAAGGGTTAGGGTTAGGGTTAGGGTAAGGGTAAGCGTTAGGGTTAGGGTTAGGGTTAGGTTTAGTGTTAGGGTTAGGCTTAGGGATAGGGTAAGTGTTAGGGTTAATATTAGGGTTAGGGTAAGTGTTAGGGTTAGGGTTAAGGTTTGGGTTAGGTTTAGGGTTACGGTTAGGGTTAGGGTTAGGTTTAGGTTAAGTGTATGTGTTAGGGTTAGGTTTAGGGTTAGCGTTAGGGTAAGGGTAACGGTTAGGGTTAGGTTTAAGGTAAGGGTAAGGGTTAGGGTTAGGGTTAGATTTCGTGTAAGGGTTAGGTTATGTTTAGGGTAAGTGTAAGTTTTAGGTTTAGGTTTAGGGTTAGAATTAGGGTTAGGGTAAGGGTAAGGGTTAGGGTTAGGGTTAGGTTTAGGGTTAGGGTACGGGTAAGGGTTAATGTTAGGGTTAGGGTTAGGGTTAGAGTAAGGATTAGGATTAGGGTTAGGGTTAGCGTAGGGGTTAGTGTTAGGGTTAGGGTTAGGGTTAAGGTTAGCGGTTAGGGTTAGGGTTAGGGTTAGGGGTTACGGTTAGGGTTAGGGTTAGAGTAAGGGTTAGGGGTTAGGGTTAGTGTAAGGGTTAGGTTAAGGGTTAGGGTTAGAGTTAGGGTTAGGGTTAGGGTTAGGAAAAGGGTTATTGTTAGGGTTAGGGTTAGAGTTAGGTTAAGGGTAAGTGTTAGTGTTAGGGTTAGTGTTAGGGTTAGGGTTAGGGTAAGGGTTAGAGTTAGGGTTAGGGCTAGGTTTAGGTTTAGGGTTGGGGTTAAGGTTAGCGTTAGGGTTAGGGTGAGGTTAAGGGTTAGTGTTAGGATTAGGTTTTGGGTAAGTGTTAGGGTTAGGGTTAGGGTTAGGAAAAGGGTAGGGGTTCGGGTTAGGGATAGGGTTAGGTGTTAGGATTAGGGTTAGGTTTAGGGTTAGGTTTAGGGTTAGGGCTAGGGTAAGGGTAAGGGTTAGGGTTAGGGTTAGGGTTAGGGTTAAGGTTAGGTTTAGGCTTAGGGTGAGGGTAAGGGTAAGGGTAAGGTTTAGGGTTAGGGTTCTGGGTAGGGAAAGGTTAAAGGTTAGGGTTAGGGTAAGGGTTAGGGTTAGGGTTAGGGTTAGGGTTAGGGTAAGGGTAAGGGTTAGGGTTAGGTTTAGGGTTAGGGTACGGGTAAGGGTTAATGTTAGGGTTAGGGTTAGGGTTAGAGTAAGGATTAGGATTAGGGTTAGGGTTAGGGTAGGGGTTAGTGTTAGGGTTAGGGTTAGGGTTAGGATTAGCGGTTAGAGTTAGGGTTAGGCTTAGGGGTTACGGTTATGGTTAGGGTTAGAGTAAGGGTTAGGGGTTAGGGTTAGTGTAAGGGTTAGGTTAAGGGTTAGGGTTAGAGTTAGGGTTAGGGTTAGGGTTAGGGTTAGGAAAAGGGTTATTGTTAGGGTTAGGGTTAGAGTTAGGTTAAGGGTAAGTGTTAGTGTTAGGGTTAGTGTTAGGGTTAGGGTTAGGGTAAGGGTTAGAGTAAGGGTTAGGGCTAGGTTTAGGTTTAGGGTTGGGGTTAAGGTTAGCATTAGGGTTAGGGTGAGGTTAAGGGTTAGGGTTAGGATTAGGTTTTGGGTAAGTGTTAGGGTTAGGGTTAGGGTTAGGGAAAGGGTAGGGGTTCGGGTTAGGGATAGGGTTAGGTGTTAGGATTAGGGTTAGGTTTAGGGTTAGGTTTAGGGTTAGGGCTAGGGTAAGGGTGAGGGTTAGGGTTAGGGTTAGGTTTAGGGTTAAGCTTAGGTTTAGGCTTAGGGTGAGGGTAAGGGTAAGGGTTAGGTTTAGGGTTAGGGTTCTGGGTAGGGAAAGGGTAAGGGTTAGGGTTAGGGTCAGGGTTAGGGTAAGGATTAGGGTTAGGGTTAGGTTTAGGGTAAGGGTAAGGTTTAGGGTCAGGATTAGGGTTAGGGTTAGTGTAAGGGTTAGGGTTAGGGTTAGGTTTAGTGTTGGGGTTAAGGTTAGGGTTAGGGTAAGGGTTAGGGTTAGGGTTAGGGTTAGGGTAAGGGTATGTGTTAGGGTTAGAGTTAGGGTTAGGGTTAGGATAAGGGTTAGGGTTAGGGTTAGGGTTAGGGTAGGGGTAAGTGTTAGAGTTAGGGTTAGGGTAAGTGTTAGGGTTAGGGTTAGGGTTAGGGTTAGGGTTAGGGTAGGGGTTCGGGTTAGGGATACGGTGAGGTGTTAGGATTAGGGTTAGGGTTAAGTTTAGGTTTAGTGTTAGGGTTAGGGTTAGGGATAGGGTAAGGTTTAGGGTTAAGGTTATGGTTAGGGTAAGTGAAAGGGTAAGGTTAAGGTTAGGGTTAGGTTTAGGGTTACGGTTAGGGTTAGGGTTAGGTTTAGGTTAAGGGTATGTGTTAGGGTTAGGGTTAGGGTTAGCGTTAGGGTAAGGGTTAGGGTTAGGGTTAGGTTTAGTGTAAGGGTTAGGTTAGGTTTAGGGTAAGTGTAAGTTTTAGGTTTAGGTTTAAGGTTAGGATTAGGGTTAGGGTAAGGGTAAGGGTTAGGGTTAGGGTTAGGGTTAGGTTTAGGGTTAGGGTACGGGTAAGGCTTAATGTTAGGGTTAGGGTTAGGGTTAGGGTAAGGGTAGGGGTTCGGGTTAGTGATACGGTAAGGTGTTAGGATTAGGGTTAGGGTTAGGGTTAGGTTTAGGGTTAGGGCTAGGGTAAGGGTAAGGATTAGGGTTAGAGTTAGGGTTAGGGGTAAGTTTAGCGTTAGGGTTAGGGTTAAGTTTAGGTTTAGGATTAGGGTGAGGGTAAGGGTAAGGGTTAGTTTTAGGGTTAGGGTTCTGGGTAGGGAAAGGGTAAGGGTTAGGGTTAGGGTCAGGGTTAGTGTAAGGATTAGGGTTAGGGTTAGGGTTAGGGTTAGGGTAAGGGTATGGTTTAGGGGCAGGATTAGGTTTAGGTTTAGCGTAAGGTTTAGGGTTAGGGTTAGGTTTAGTGTTGGGGTTAAGGTTAGGGTTACGATAAGGGTGACGGTTGGGGATAGGGTTGGTTTATTGTTAGATTTAGGGTTACAGTTAGGGTTAGAGTTAGGGTTAGAGTAAGGGTATGTGTTAGGGTTAGAGTTAGGGTTAGGGTTAGGTTAAGGTTTAGGGTTAGGGTTAGGGTCAGGGTAAGAGTAAGTGCTAGCGTTAGGGTTAGGCTAGGGTTAGTGTTAGGGTTAGGGTTAGGGTTAGGGTTAGGTTAGGGTTAGGGTTCGGGTTAGGGAAAGGGTAAGGTTTAGGGTAAGGTTTAGGGTAAGGGTTAGGGTTAGGGTTAGGGTTAGGTTAGTTTTAGGGTTCGGGTTAGGGAAAGGGTAAGGTTTAGGGTAAGGGTTAGGGTAAGGATTAGTGTTAGGGTTAGGGGTAGGGTAAGGGTTATGGTTAGGGTTAGGGTTACGGTTAGGGCTAGGGGTTGGGTTAGGGTTAGGATTAAGGTTAGGGTTAGGCTAAGGATAAGAGTTAGGGTTAGAGATAGGATTAGGGTTCTTGTTAGGTTTAGGGTTAGGGTTAGGGAAAGGGTGAGAGTTAGGGTTGGGTTAGGGTTAGGGTTAAGGTTAGGGTTAGGGTAAGGGCAAGGTTTAGGGTTAGAGTTAGGGTTAGTGTAAGAGTTAGGGTTAGGGTTAGTGTTAGGGTTAGGGTTAGGTTTAGGGTTACGGTAAGGGTTAGGGTTAGGGGTTGGGTAAGAGTATGTGTTAGGGTTATGGTTAGGGTTAGAGTTAGGATAAGGGTTAGGGTTAGGGTTAAGTTTAGGGTAGCGTTAGGGTTAGGGTTAGGGTTAGGGTAAGTGTTAGGGTTAGTGTTAGGCTTAGGGTTAGGGTTAGGGTTAGGGTATGAGTTAGGGTTAGGGTTAGGGTAAGGGTAAGTGTTAGGGTTAGGGTAAGGGTTAGGTTTAGGTTTAGGATTAGGGTACAGGTAAGGGTTAATGTTAGGGTTAGGGTTAGGGTTAGAAAGTATTAGGATTAGGGTTAGGGTTAGGGGAGGGGTTAGGGTAAGGGTAAGTGTTAGGGTTAGGGTTAGGGTTCGGGTAAGTGTTAGGGTTAAGGTTAGGGTTAGGGTTAGGGTTAGCGGTTAGGGTTAGGGGTTAGGGGTTAGGGTTAGGGTTAGAGTAAGGGTTAGGGGTTAGGGATAGTCTTCGGGTTAGGTTAAGGGTTAGGGTTAGAGTTCGGGTTAGGGTTAGGGTTAGGATAAGGGTTAGTGTTAGGGTTAGGGTTAGGTTAAGGGTAAGTGTTAGTGTTAGGGTTAGGGTTAGGGTTAGGGTTAGGGTAAGGTTTAGGGTTAGGGTTAGGGCTAGGTTTAGGTTTAGGTTTGGGGTTAAGGTTAGCGTTAGGATTAGGGTGAGGGTAAGGGTTAGGGTTAGGATTAGGTTTAGGGTAAGTGTTAGGGTTAGGGTTAGGGTTAGGGTTAGGTTTAGGGTAAGGTTAGGGGTTCGGGTTAGTTATACGGTTAGGTGTTAGGATTAGGTTTAGGGTTAGGGTTAGGTTTAGGGTTAGGGCTAGGTTAAGGGTAAGGGTTAGGGTTTGGGTTAGGGTTAGGGGTAAGGTTAGGGTTAGAGTTAGGGTTAAGTTTAGGTTTAGGCTTATGGTGAGGGTAAGTGTAAGGGTTAAGTTTAGGGTTAGGGTTCTGGGTAGGGAAAGGGTAAGGGTTAGGGTTAGGGTCAGGGTTAGGGTAAGGATTAGGGTTAGGGTTAGGGTAGGGTTAGGGTAAGGGTAGGGTTTAGGGTCAGGATTAGGTTTAGGTTTAGCGTAAGGTTTAGTGTTAGGGTTAGGTTTAGTGTTGGGGTTAAGATTAGGGTTAGGATAAGGGTGACGGTTAAGGATAGGGTTGGTTTACTGTTAGGTTTAGGGTTACGGTTAGGGTTAGAGTTAGGGTTAGAGTAAGGGTATGTGTTAGGGTTAGAGTTAGGGTTAGGGTTAGGTTAAGGGTTAGGGTTAGGGTTAGGGTTAGGGTCAGGGTAAGGGTAAGTGTTAGCGTTAGTTTTAGGCTAGGGTTAGTGTTAGGGTTTGGGTTAGGGTTAGGGTTAGGTTAGGGTTAGGGTTCGGGTTAGGGAAAGGGTAAGGTTTAGGGTTAATGTTAGGGTAAGGTTTAGTGTTAGGGTTAGGGGTAGGGTAAGGGTTAGGGTTAGGGTTAGGGTTAGGGTTAGGGTTACGGTTAGGGTTAGGGGTTATGGTTAGGGTTAGGGGAAGGGTGAGAGTTAGGGTTGGGTTAGAGTTAGGGTTAAGGTTAGGGTTAGGGTAAGGGCAAGGTTTAGGGTTAGAGTTAGGTTTAGTCTAAGGGTTAGGGTTAGGGTTAGTGTTAGGGTTAGGGTTAGGTTTACGGTTACGGCAAGAGTTAGTGTTAGGGGTTGGGTAAGAGTATGTGTTAGGGTTAGGGTTAGGGTTAGAGTTAGGATAAGGGTTACGGTTAGGGTTAGGGTTAGGTTTAGGGTAGCGTTAGGGTTAGGGTTAGGGATAGGGTTAGGGTAAGTGTTAGGGTTAGTGTTAGGCTTAGGGTTAGGGTTAGGGTTAGGGTAAGGGTTAGGGTTAGGGTTAGGGTTAGGGTAAGTTAAGGGTTAGGGTTAGGGTTAGAGTAAGTATGAGGGTAATGGTTAGGGTTAGGGTTAAGGTTAGGGGTTAGGGTTCGGGTAAGGGTAAGTGTTAGGGTTAGGGTTAGAGTAAGGGTATGGGTTAGGGTTAGGGTAAGGGCAAGGGTTAGGATTAGTGTTAAGGTTAGGGTTATGGTTAGGGTTAGGTTAAGGGTAAAGTTTAGGGTTACGGTTAGGGTAGGGTTTAGGGTAAGGGTAAGTGTTAGTGTTAGGGTTAAGTTTAGGGTTTGGTTTAGGGGTAGAGTTAGAGGTTAGAGTTAGGGTTAGGGTAAGGGTTAAGGTTAGGGTTAGGTTTAGGGTTAGGTTTAGGGTTATGGTTAGGGTTAGGGTAATGGTTAGGGTTAGAGTTAGGATTAGGTTTAGGGTTAGTGTTAGGGTAAGGGTAAAGGTTCGGGTTAGGGTTAGGGTTAGGGATAAGGTTATGTTTAAGGTTAGGGTTTGGGTTAGGGTAAGGGTTAGGTTTAGGGTTAGGGTTAGGTTTAGGGTTAGGTTTAGGGTTAGGGTTAGGGTAAGGATTATGGTTAGGGCTAGGGTTAGGGTAAGGATTAGGGTTAGGGTTAGGGTTAGAGTAAGGGTTAGGTTTAGGGTTAGGGTTACGTATAGGGTGAGCGGTTAGGGTTAGGGTTAGGGTTAGGGTTACGTTTAGGGTTAGTGTTAGGGTTAGGTTAAGGGTTAGGGTTAGACTTAGGGTTAGGGTTAGGGTTAGGATAAGGGTTAGTGTTCGGGTTAGGGTTAGGGTTAGGTTAAGGGTAAGTGTTAGTGTTAGGGTTATGTTTAGGGTTAGGGTTAAGGTTAGGGTTAGGGTAAGTGTTAGGGTTAGGGTTAAGGTTAGGGTTAGGTTTAGGGTTACGGTTAGGGTTAGGGTTAGGTTTAGGTTAAGGGTATGTGTTAGGGTTAGGGTTAGGGTTAGCGTTAGGTTAAGGTTAACGGTTACGTTTAGGTTTAAGGTAAGGGTAAGGGTTAGGGTTAGGGTTACGTTTAGTGTAAGGGTTCGGTTATGTTTATGGTAAGTGTAAGATTTAGGTTTAGGTTTAGGGTTAGAATTAGGGTTAGGGTAAGGTTAAGGGTTAGGGTTAGGGTTAGGATTAGGGTTAGGGTACAGGTACGGGTTAGGGTTAGGGTTAGGTTTAGGGTTAGGGTACGGGTAAGGGTTAATGTTGTTGTTAGGGTTAGGGTTAGAGTAAGGATTAGGATTAGGGTTAGGGTTAGGGTTAGGGTTAGGGTTAGGGTTAGGGGTTACAGTTAGGGTTGGGGTTAGAGTAAGGGTTAGAGGTTAGGTTTAGTGTTAGGGTTAGGTTAAGGGTTATGGTTAGAGTTAGGTTTAGGGTTAGGATTAGGAAAAGGGTTATTGTTAGGGTTAGGGTTAGAGTTAGGTTAAGGGTAAGTGTTAGTGTTAGTGTTAGGGTTAGGGTTAGGGTAAGGGTTAGGGTTAGGGTTAGGGATAGGTTTAGGTTTAGGGTTGGGGTTAAGGTTAGCGTTAGGGTTAGGGTGAGGTTAAGGGTTAGGGTTAGGATTAGGTTTTGGGTAAGTGTTAAGGTTAGGGTTAGGGTTAGGGAAAGGGTAGGGGTTCGGGATAGGGTTAGGTGTTAGGATTAGGGTTAGGTTTAGGGTTAGGTTTAGGGTTAGGGCTATGGTAAGGGTAAGGGTTAGGGTTAGGGTTAGGGTTAGTGGTAAGGTTAGGGTTAGGGTTAGGGT
>JANJXV010000156.1:142500-160000 GCA_024803745.1 Megascapheus bottae
GGGTTAGTGTTAGGGTTAGGGATAGGGTTATTGTAAGGGTAAGGGTTATGGTTAAGGTTAGGGATAGTTTTAAGGTTAGGTTTAGGTTTAGGGTAAGGGTAAGGGTTAGGGTTAAGGTTAGGGTTAGGGTTAGGTTTAGGGTTGGGTTTAAGGCCAGGGTTAGGGTAAGGGTTATGGTTAGGGTTAGGGTAAGGGTAAGGGTTAGGGTTAGGGTTAGGTTTAGGATTACGGTAAGGGTTGGGGTTAGGTTTAGGGTAAGGGTAAGGGTTAGGGTTATGCTTAGGGTAAGGGTTAGGGTTATGGTTAGCATTTGGGTAAGGGTAAGGATTAGGTTTAGGGTTTAAGGTAAGGGTTAGGGTTAGGGTTAGGGTTAGGTTTAGGGAAAGGGTTAGGGTTAGGTTTAGAGTAAGGGTAAGGTTTAGGGTTAGGGTTAGGGATAGGGTAAGGGTAAGGGTTAGGGTTAGGGTTAGGGTGAGGGTTAGGTTTAGGGTTATGTAAGGGACAGGGTTAGAGTTAGGGTTAGGGTAAGGGTTAGGGTTAGGGTTAGAGTAGGTTTAAGGGTAAGGGTAAGTGTTAGGGTTAGGGTGAGGGTTAGGATAAGGTAAGGGTTAGGGTTAGGGTTAGGGTTAGGTTTAGGGGTTAGGGTTAGGTTTAGTGTTAGGTTTAGGGTTAGGTTTAGGGTAAGGGTAAGGGTTAGGGTTAGGGTGAGGATTAGGTTAGGGTTAGTGTTAGGGTTAAGGTTAGGGATAGGGTTAGTGTTAGGGTTAGGGTTAGGGTTAGGTTAAGGGTTAGGGTTAGGGTTAGGGTAAGGGTAAGGGTTAGGGTTAGGGTTAGGGTTAGGTTTAGGATTACGGTAAGGGTTGGGGTTAGGTTTAGGGTAAGGGTAAGGGTTAGGGTTATGCTTAGGGTAAGGGTTAGGGTTATGGTTAGCATTTGGGTAAGGGTAAGGATTAGGTTTAGGGTTTAAGGTAAGGGTTAGGGTTAGGGTTAGGCTTAGGTTTAGGGAAAGGGTTAGGGTTAGGTTTAGAGTAAGGGTAAGGTTTAGGGTTAGGGTTAGGGATAGGGTAAGGGTAAGGGTTAGGGTTAGGGTTAGGGTGAGGGTTAGGTTTAGGGTTATGTAAGGGAAAGGGTTAGGGTTAGGGTTAGGGTAAGGGTTAGGGTTAGGGTTAGAGCAGGGTTAAGGGTAAGGGTAAGTGTTAGGGTTAGGGTGAGGGTTAGGATAAGGTAAGGGTTAGGGTTAGGGTTAGGGTTAGGTTTAGGGGTTAGGGTTAGGTTTATTGTTAGGTTTAGGGTTAGGTTTAGGGTAAGGGTAAGGGTTAGGGTTAGGGTGAGGATTAGGTTAGGGTTAGTGTTAGGGTTAGGGTTAGGGATACGGTTAGTGTTAGGGTTAGGGTTAGGGTTAGGTTAAGGGTTAGGGTTAGGGTTAGGGTAAGGGTAAGGGTTAGGGTTAGGGTTAGGGTTAGGTTTAGGGTTAGGGTTTGGGCTAGGGAAACAGTAAGGGTTAGGATTAGGATTAGGGTTAGGTTTAGGTTAACGGTTACGGTTACGTTTAGGGTTAGGGTTTGGTTTAGTGTTAGGGTTAGGTTAAGGGTAAAGGTTCGGGTCAGGAATAGGGTTAGGGTTAAGGTTACGGTTAAGGTTAGGGTTAGGGTTAGGGTAAGGGTTTGGGTTAGTGTTAGGGTAAGTTTTAGGGTTAGGGTTAGGTTTAGGGTTAGAGTTAGGTTTAGGTTTAGGGTAAGGGGAAGGTTTAGGTTTAAGTTTAGTGTTAGGGTTAGGTTAGGTATAGGGTTAGGGTTAGGGTAAGGATTAGGATTAGGGTTAGGTTTAGGGTAAGGGTTAGGGTTAGGGTTAGGGTTAGGGTTAGGGGTAAGGGTTAGGGTTAAGTAAAGGGTTAGGATTAGGGTAAAGATAAATGTTAGGGTTATGGATAGGGTGAGGGTTCAGGTTAGGTTTAGGGTTAGGGTTAGGGTAAGGTTAAGAGTTAGGTTTGGGTTAGGGTTAGGGTTAGGGTTAGGGTTAGAGTTTGGGTAGGGGTAAGTGTTAGGGTTAGGGTTAGGATTAAGGTAAGGGTTACGGTTAGGGTTAGGGTTAGGTTTAGGGTAAGAGTTAGGGTTAGGTTTAGGGTAAGGGTAAGGTTTAGCGTTAGGATTAGGGTTAGGGTTAGGGTAAGAGTAAGGGTTAGGGTTAGATTTAGGTTTATGGTTAGCGTAAGGGTAAGGGTTAAGGTTAGGTTTAGGGTAAGGGTTAGGGTTAGGGTTAGGGGGAGAGTTAGGTTTAGGGTTATGTAAGGGAAAGGGTTAGGGCTAGGGTTAGAGTAAGGGTTAGGGTTAAGGTTAGGGATAGGGTTAGGGTTAGGTTTAGGGTTAGGGTTACACAAAGGGTAAAGATTATGGTTAGGGTCGGGGTTAAGGTTATGGTTAGGGTTATGGTTAGGGTTAGTGTAAGTGTTAGGGTTAGGGTTACGGTAAGGTTTAGGGATAGGGTTAGTGTTAGGGTTTGAGATAATTTTAGGGTTAGGGTAAGGGTTAGGGTTAGGGTTAGGGTTAGGGTAAGGATTAGGGTTAGGGTTACGGTTAGGGTTAAGGTTAGGGTTAGATTTAGGGTTAGGGTTAGGGTTAGGTTTAGGGTTAGGTTTAGGGTTACGGTTAGGGTTAGGGTTAGGGTAAGGGTATTTGTTAGGGTTAGGGTTAGGGTTAGGGTTAGGGTCAGGATAAGGGTTAGGGTTAGGGTTAGGTTTAGGTTTAGGGTAGCGTTAGGGTTAGGGTTAGGGTTAGGTTTAGGGTTAGGGTAAGTGTTAGGGTTAGTGGTAGGGTTAGGGTTAGGGTAGGGGTTAGGGTTAGGGTTAGGGTTAGGGTAAGGGTAAGGGTTAGGTTTAGGGTTAGGGTTAGGTTTAGTGTTAGGTTTACGGTTAGGGATAGGGTAAGGGTAGGGGTTAGGATCTGGGTTAGTGTTAGGGTAAGGGTTAGGGTTAGGGTAAGGGTTAGGGTTAGGTTTAGGTTTAGTGTTAGGGTAAGGGTAAAGGTTCGGGTTAGGTTTAGGGTTAGGGTTAAGGTTATGTTTAAGATTAGGTTTTGGGTTAGGTTAACTGTTAGGGTTAGGGTACGGGTTAGGTTTAGGGTTAGGGTTAGGGTTAGGGATAGCGTTAGGTTTAGGGTTAGGGTAAGGGTAAGGGTTAGGGTTAAAGTTAGTGTTAGGGTTAGGGTAAGGGTACGGGTTAGGATTAGCATTAGGGTTAGGTTTAGTGTTGGCGTTAAGGTTTGGGTTAGGGTAAGTGTTAGGGTTAGGGTTAAGGTTAGGGTTAGGTTTAGGGTTACGGTTAGGGTTAGGATTAGTTTTAAGTTAAGGGTATGTGTTAGGGTTAGGGTTAGTGTTAGGGTTAGCATTATGGTAAGGGTAAGGGTTAGGGTTCTGGTTAGGGTTAAGTTAAGGGTAAGGGTTAGGTTTAGGGCTAGGTTTAGTGTAAGGGATATGGTTAGGTTTAGGGTTAGGGTACGGGTAAGGGTTAGTGTTAGGGTTAGGGTTAGGGTTAGAGTAAGGATTAGGGTTAGGGTTAGGGTTAGGGTAGGGGTTAGGGTAAGTGTAAGTGTTAGGGTTAGGGTTAGGGTACGGGTAAGTATTAGGGTTAGGGTCAGGGTCAGGGTTAGCGGTTAGGGTTAGGGTTAGGGGTTCGGGTTAGGATTAGGGTAAGGGTTAGGCTTAGTGGTTAGGGTTAGTGTTAGGGTTAAGTTAAGGGTTAGGGTTAGAGTTAGGGTTAGGTTTAGGGTTATGATAAGGGTTAGGGTTAATGTTAGGGCTAGGGTTTGGTTTAGGGTTGGGGATTAAGGTTAGCGTTAGGGTTAGGATAAGTGTAAGGGTTAGGGTTAGGGTTAGTTTAGTTTTCGGGTAAGTGTAGGGTTAGGGTTAGGGTTAGGGTTATGGTTAGGGTCAGGATAAGGGTTAGGGTTAGGGTTAGGGTTAGGTTTAGGTTTAGGGTAACGTTATGGTTAGGGTTAGGGTTAGGGTTAGGGTAAGTGTTAGGGTTAGTGGTAGGGTTAGGGTTAGGGTAAGGGTTAGGGTTAGGGTTAGGGTTAGGGTAAGGGTAAGGGTTAGGGTTAGGGTTAGGGTTAGGTTTAGTGTTAGGTTTACGGTTAGGGTTAGGGTAAAGGTAAGGGTTAGGATCAGGGTTAGTGTTATGGTAAGTGTTAGGGTTAGGGTAAGGGTTAGGGTTAGGTTTAGGGTTAGTGTTAGGGTAAGGGTAAAGGTTCGGGTTAGGTTTAGGGTTAGGGTTAAGGTTATGTTTAAGGTTAGGTTTTGGGTTAGGTGTAAGGGTTAGGGTTAGGGTTTGGGTTAGGTTTAGGGTTAGGGTTAGGGTTAGGGATAGCGTTAGGTTTAGGGTTAGGGTAAGGGTAAGGGTTAGGGTTAAAGTTAGTGTTAGGGTTAGGGTAAGGGTACGGGTTAGGATTAGCGTTAGGGTTAGGTTTAGTGTTGGCGTTAAGGTTTGGGTTAGCGTAAGTGTTAGGGTTAGGGTTAAGGTTAGGGTTAGGTTTAGGGTTATGGTTAGTGTTAGGATTAGTTTTAAGTTAAGGGTATGTGTTAGTGTTAGGGTTAGTGTTAGGGTTAGCATTATGGTAAGGGTAAGGGTTAGGGTTCTGGTTAGGGTTAAGTTAAGGGTAAGGGTTAGGTTTAGGGCTAGGTTTAGTGAAAGGGATATGGTTAGGTTTAGGGTTAGGGTACGGGTAAGGATTAGGGTTAGGGTCAGGGTTAGGGTTAGCGGTTAGGGTTAGGGTTAGGGGTTTGGGTTAGGGTTATTGTAAGGGTTAGGCTTAGGGGTTAGGGTTAGTGTTAGGGTTAAGTTAAGGGTTAGGGTTAGAGTTAGGGTTAGGTTTAGGGTTATGATAAGGGTTAGTGTTAGGGTTAGGGATATGGTTAGGGTAAGGGTAAATGTTAGTGTTAGTCTTAGGGTTAGGGTTAGGGTAAGGGTTAGGGTTAGGGTTAGGGCTAGGGTTTGGTTTAGGGTTGGCTATTAAGGTTAGTGTTAGGGTTAGGATAAGGGTAAGGTTTAGGGTTAGGGTTAGGTTAGTTTTCGGTAAGTGTAGGGTTAGGGTTAGGGTTAGGGTTAGGGTAAGTGTAAGGGTTCGGGTTAGGGTTAGGGTTAGATTTAGGTTTAGGGCTAGGGGAAGGTTAAGTGTTAGGGTTAGGGTTAGAGTTAAAGTTAGGGTTAGGGTTAGGATTAGAGTTAGGTTTAGGATTAGGGTGAGGGTAAGGTTAAGGGTTAGGTTTAGGGTTAGGGTTCTGGGTAGGGAAAGGGTAAGGGTTAGAGTTAGGGTTAGGGTTAGGTTAAGGATTAGGGTTAGGGTTAGGGTTAGGATTAGTGTTACCTAAGGTTTAGTGTTAGGGTTAGGGGTTAGGTTTAGGGTTAGGTTTAGATTTAGGGTTAGGGTTAGGGTAGGGTAAGGGTTAGGGTTAAGGTTAGGGTTAAGGTTAGGGGTAGGTTTAGGGTTATGGTAAGGGTAAGGGTAAGGGTTAGGTTTAGGGTTAGGGTTAGGATTAGGGTTAAGGTAAGGGTAAGGTTTAGGTTTAAGGTTAGGGTTAGGATTAGGGTTAGGTTTAAGTTTAGGGTTAGGGTGAGGGTAAGGGTTAGGGTTAGGTTTAGGGTTAGGGTTATGGTAAGGATAGGAGTTAGGGTTAAGGTTAGGGTTAGGTTTAGGTTTAGGGTTAGGTTTAGGGTTAGGGTAAGGGTAAGGGTTAGGGTTAAGGTGAGGGTTAGGGTTAGGTTCAGGGTTAGGGTTAGGGTTAGGGTAAGGTAAGGGTAAGTTTTAGGGTCAGGATTACGATTAGGGTTAGCGTAAGGGTTAGGGTTAGGGTTAGGTTTAGTGTTGGGGTTAAGGTTAGGTTTAGGGTAAGGGTTACGGTTAGGGTTAGGCTTGGTTTTGTTAGGTTTAGAGTTACGGTTAGGGTTAGAGTTAGGGTTAGGGTTAGGGTTAGGGTTAGGGTTAGGGTTAGGATAAGGGTTAGGTTAAGGTCAGGGTAAGGGTAAGTGTTAGCGTTAAGGTTAGGCTAGGGTTAGTGTTAGGGTTAGGGTTAGGGTTAGGGTTAGGTTTAGGTTAGGGTTAGGGTTAGGGAAAGGGTAAGGTTTAGGGTTAGTGTTAGGGTAAGGATTAGTGTTAGGGTTAGGGTTATGGTAAGGGTTACGGTTAGGTTTAGGGTTACGGTTAGGGTTAGGGGTTAAGGTTAGGGTCAGGATTAAGGTTAGGGTTAGGGTAAGGATAAGGAATAGCGTTAGGGATAGGATTAGGGTTCGGTTAGGTTTAGGGTTAGCGTTAGTAAGGGTAAGAGTTAGGGTTGGGTTAGGGTTAGCGTTAAGGCTAGGTTTAGGGTTAGGATAAGGGTAAGGGTTAGGGTTAGGGTTAAGCTTAGGGTTAGGGTAATGCTTAGGGTTAGAGTTAGGGTTAGGGTTATTGTAAGGGTAAGGGTAAGGGTTAGTGTTAAGTTTAGGGTTATGGTTAGGGTTAGGGTAAGGGTAAGTGTTACGGTTAGGTTTAGGTTAGCATTAGGGTAAGGGTTAGTTTTCAGGTTAGGGTTAGGTTTAGGGTTAGGGTTATGGTTAGGGTAAGTATAAGGGTTAGGGTTAAGGGTAGGGTTAGGGTTAGTGTTAGGGTTAATGTTAGGGTTAGGGTGAGGGTAAGTGTACGAATTAGGGTTAGGTATATGGTTAGAGTTAGGGTAAGGTTAAGGGTTATGTATAGGGTTGGGTTTAGGTTTAGGGTTACGGTTAGGTTTAGGGTAAGGGTAAGGTTTAGGGTTAAGCTTAGGGTTAGGGTTAGGTTTAGGGTTAGGTTTAGGGTAAGTATAAGGGTTAGGGTTAGGATTAGGGTTAGGGTTAGGGTAAGGGTTAGGGTAAGGGTTAGGGTTAGTTTTAGGGTTAGGGTTAGGGTAAGGGTAAGGATTAGCGTTAGGGTTAGGTTTAGGTTTAGGGTTGGGGTATAGTTAGGGTTAGGGTTAGGGTAAGGGTAAGGGTTAGGGTTAGGCTTAGGGTAAGGCTTAGGGTTAGGGTAAGGGTTAGTGTTAGGTTTAGGGTTAGGTTTAGGGTTACGGTAAGGGTTAGGGTAGGTTTAGGATAAGGGTATGTGTTAGGGTTAGGGTTAGGTTTAGGGTTAGGGTTAGCATTTGGGTAAGGGTAAGGATTAGGGTTAGGGTTAAGGTAGGGTTAGGTTTAGGGTTATGGTAAGGGTTAGGTTTAGGGTAAGGGTTAGGGTTAGGGTTAGTGTAAGGGTAAGGGTTAGGGTAAGGGTTAGGGTTAGGGTTAAGTTTAGGGTTAGTGTTAGGTTAAGGGTTAAGGTTCGGGGTTAGGGTTAGAGTTAGGGTTATGGATAGGGTTAGGGTAAGCGTTAGGGTTAGGTTTTGGGTTAGTGTAAGGGTTAGGGTTAGGGTTTGGTTTAGGGTAAGTGTTAGGGTTACGGTTAGGGTTAGGATAAGGGTTAGGGTTAGGGTTAGCGTAAGGGTAAGTGTTAGCGTTAGGGTTAGGGTTAGGGTTAGGGTTTGGGTAAGGGTTAGATTTAGGGTTGGGTTAGGGTTAGGGTTAAGGTTAGGGATAGGGTTAGGGTAAGGGTTAGGGTTAGGTTTAGGGTTAAGGTTAGGTTTAGGGTAATGGTTAGGGTTAGAGTTAGGGTTAGGGTTAGGGTAATGGTTAGAGTTATGGTTAGGTTTAGGGTTAGGGTTAGGGTTATGGTTAGGGTAAGGATAAGGGTTAGGGTTAAGGTTAGGGTTAGGGTTAGGGTTAATGTTAGGGTTATTGTGAGGGTAAGTGTACGGATTAAGGTTAGGTATACGGTTAGGTTTAGGGTAAGTTTAAGGGTTAGGTTTAGGGTTAGGTTTAGGGTTAGGGTTAGGTTTAGGGTTAGGGTTAGGGTAAGGATTAGGGTTAGGGTTAGGGATAGGATTAGGGTTCGGGTTAGGTTTGGGTTAGGGTTAGGGTTAGGTTTAGCGTTTGGTTTATTGTAAGTGTTAGGGTTAGGTTTAGGGTTAGGGTAAGGGTTAGGTTTAGGGTTAGCGTTAGGGCAAGGATTAGGGTTAGGGTTAGGGATAGGTATGTGTTGGGGTTACTGGTAGGGTTAGGGTTAGGGTTAGGGTTAGGTTTAGGGTTAGGGTTAGGTTTAGGTTTAGGGTTAGGGAAAGGATTAGTGTTAGGATTAGGGATAGGATTAGGGTTCGGGTTAGGTATGGTTTAGGGTTAGGGTTAGATTTAGCTTTAGGGATAGGGTTAGGTTTAGGGTTAGGGTTAGGGTAAGGATTAGGGTTAGGGTTAGGGATAGGATTAGGGTTCGGGTTAGGTTTGGGTTAGGGTTAGGGTTAGGTTTAGCGTTTGGTTTAGGGTAAGTGTTAGGGTTAGGTTTAGGGTTAGGGTAAGGGTTAGGTTTAGGGTTAGCGTTCGGGTAAGGATTAGGGTTAGGGTTAGGGATAGGTATGTGTTGGGGTTACTGGTAGGGTTAGGGTTAGGGTTAGGGTTAGGTTTAGGGTTATGGTAAGGTTTAGGGTTACGGTTATTGTTAGAGTTAGAGTTAGGTTTAGGGTTATGGTAAGGGTAAGGTTTAGGGTTAAGTTTAGGGTTAGGGTTAGGTTAAGGTTAGGGTTAGGGGTTAGGGTTAGGGTTAGGGGTAAGGGTTAGTGTTAGGTTTTGTGTTAGGATTAGGGTAAAGATAAATGTTAGGGTTAGGGATAGGTTTAGGGTTCAGGTTAGATTTAGGGTTAGGGTTAGTGTAAGGGTAAGAGTTAGGTTTGGGTTAGGGTGAGGGTTAGGGTTAGGGTTAGCGTTTGGGTACAGTAAGAGTTAGGGTTAGGGGTAATATTAATTTTAGGGTAAGGGTTTGGGTTAGGTTTAGGGTTAGGGTAAGGTTTAGCGTTAGGATTAGGGTTCGGGTTAGGGTAAGGGTAAGGGTTAGGGTTAGGTTTAGGGTAAGGTTTAGGGTTAGGTTTAGGGTTAGGGTTAGGTTTAGGGTTAGGGTTAGGGTAAGGGTAAAGTTTAGGGTTAGGATTAGGGTTAGGGTTAAGGTTATGTTTAGGGTTATGGTTAGGGTTAGGGTACGGGTTAACGTTAGAGTTACGGTAAGGTTTAAGGTGAGGGTTAGTGTTAGGGTAAGAGTTAGGTTTAGGGTTAGAGTAAGGGTAATGGTAAGGGTTAAGTTTAGGGTTAGGGATAGGTTAAGGGTTAAGGTTAGGGTTTAGGGTTAGGGTTAGTGTTAGGGTAATGGTTAGGGTTAGGGTTAGTGTAAGGGTTAGTGTTAGGGTTAGTTTTAGGGTAAGTGTAAGGGTTAGGGTTCGGTTTAGGGTTAGGGTTAGCGTAAGGGTTAGGGTACGGGCAAGGTTTAGGGTTAGGGTTAGGGTCAGGTTTAGGGTTAGGGTTTGGGTTAAGCCTAGGGTTAGGGTTAAGGTTAGGTTTAGGGTTACGGTTAGGGTTAGGATTAGGGTTAGGGTTAGGGTTCGGGTTAGGGTAAGGGTAAGGGTTAGGGTTAAAGTTAGGGTTAGGGTTAGATTTAGGGTTAGAGTTAGGGTTAGGGTAAGGGCAAGGGATAGGGTTAGGATTAGGGTTTTGGTTAGGGTAATTGTTAGCATTAGGGTTAGGGTTAGGTTTAGGGTTAGGGTTAGGTTTAGGTTTAGGGTTAGGGTAAGGGTAAAGGTTAAGGTTTGGGTTAGGGTTAGGGTTAAGGTTATGGTTAAGATTAGGTTTAGGGTTAGGGTAAGGGTTAGGTTAAGGTTAGGGTAAGGTTTAGGGTTAGGGTTAGGGTTAGGGTTAGAGTTAGGTTTAGGGTTAGGGTAAGGGTAAGGGATAGGGTTCGGTTTAGGGTTAGGGTTACGTTTAGGGTTAGGGGTTAGGGTTAAGGTCAGATGTAGGGTTAGGGTTAGGGTAAGGGTAAGAGTTAAGGATAGGGATAGGGTTAGGTTTCGGTAAGGTTTAGGGTTAGGGTTAGTGTAATGGTAAGGGTAAGGGTTGGGTTAGGGTTAGGGTTAGGGTTAGGGTTAGCCCTAAGGTATGGGCAAGGGTTAGGTTTAGGGATAAGGTAAGGGTAAGGGTTAGGGTTAGGGTTATGTTTAGTGTAAGGGTTAGGGTTAGCTTTAGGGTAAGTGTAAGTTTTAGGTTTGGGGTTAGGATTTAGATTACGGTTAGTGTAAGGGTACGGGTACGGGTTAGGGTTAGGGTTAGGGTTAGGGTTAAGTTTAGGGTTAGGGTACGGGTAAGGGTTAGTGTTAGTGTTAGGGTTAGGGTTAGAGTAAGGATTAGGGTTAGGGTTAGGGTTAGGATAGGGGTTAGGGTAAGGGTTAGGTTTAGGGTTAGGGTTAGGGTAAGGATTAGGTTTAGGGTTAGGGATTGGATTAGGGCTCGGGTTAGGTTTGAGTTAGGGTTAGGGTTAGGGTTAGGGTTAGGGTTAGGGTTAGGTTTAGGGTTATGATTAGGTTTAGGGTTAGGGTTAGTGTTAATGTTAGAGTTAGGTTTAGGGTTAGGGTAAGGGTAAGGTTTAGGGTTAGGTTAAGGGTTAGGGTTAGGGTAAGGGTTAGGATTAGGGTAGCGTTAGGGTTAGGGTTAGGGTAAGTGTTAGGGTTAGTGTTAGGGTTAGGGTTAGGGTTAGGTTAACGGTTAGGGTTAGGGTAAGGGTAGTTGTTAGGGTTAGGGTTAGGGTTAGGTTTAGTGTTAGGGTTAGGGTTAGGGTTAGGGTAAGGGTAAGTGTTAGGTTTAAGGTTAGGTTTAGGGTTAGGTTTAGGGTTAGGGAAACGGTAAGGTTTAGGTTTAGGATTAGGGTTAGGGTAATGGTTACGTTTAGGATTAGGGTTAGGGTTAGGTTTAGGGTTAAGGTTAGGTTAAGGGTAAAGGTTCGGGTCAGGGATAGGGTTAGGGTTAAGTTTAGGGTTAAGGTTAGGGTTAGAGTAAGTGTTAGGGATAAGGTTAGGGTAAGTTTTAGGGTTAGGGTTAGAGTTAGGGTTAGAGTTAGGTTTAGGGTATGGGTAAGGGTTAGGGTTAGGGATAAGGTAAGGGTAAGGGTTAGGGTTAGGGTTATGTTTAGTGTAAGCGTTAGGGTTAGGTTTAGGGTAAGTGTAAGTTTTAGGTTTAGGGTTAGGATTAAGATTAGGGTTAGTGTAAGGGTACGGGTTAGGGTACGGGTTAGGGTTAGGGTTAGGGTTAGGTTTTGGGTTAGGGTACAGGTAAGGGTTAGTGTACAGGTAAGGGTTAGTGTTAGGGTTAGGGTTTGGGTTAGAGTAAGGATTAGGGTTAGGGTTCGGGTTAGGATAGGAGTTAGGGTAAGGGTTAGGTTTAGGGTTAGGGTTAGGGTAAGGATTAGGTTTAGGGTTAGGGATTGGATTAGGGTTCGGGTTAGGTTTGAGTTAGGGTTAGGGTTAGGGTTAGGGTTAGGGTTAGTGTTAGGTATGTGTTGGGGTTACTGTTAGGGTTAAGGTTAGAGTTAGGGTTAGGTTTAGGGTTATGATAAGGTTTAGGGTTAGGGTTAGTGTTAGAGTTAGAGTTAGGTTTAGGGTTAGGGTAAGGGTAAGGTTTAGGGTTAGGTTAAGTGTTAGGGTTAGGGGTAGGGTTAGTGTAAGGGTTAGGATTATGGTTTGGCTTAGGGTAAGTGTTAGGGTTAGGGTTAGGTTTAGGGTTAGGGTTAGGGTTAGGTTTAGGGTTACGGTTAGTGTTAGGGTTAGGCTTAGGGTTAGGTTTAGGTTTATTGTTACGGTAAGGGTTACGGTTAGGGTTAGGGTTAGGGTTAGGGTAAGGGTATGTGTTAGGGTTAGAGTTAGGGTTAGGGTTAGGATAAAGGTTAGGGTTAGGGTTAGGGTTAGGATTAGGGTAGCGTTAGGGTTAGGGTTAGGGTAAGTGTTAGGGTTAGTGTTAGGGTTAGGATTAGGTTAACGGTTAGGGTTAGGGTAACGGTAGTTGTTAGGGTTAGGGTTAGGGTTAGGTTTAGTGTTAGGGTTAAAGTTAGGGTTAGGGTAAGGGTAAGTGTTAGGGTTAAGGTTAGGGTTAGGGTTAGGTTTAGGGTTAGGGAAACGGTAAGTTTTAGGGTTAGGATTAGGGTTAGGGTAAGGGTTACGGTTAGGGTTAGGGTTATGGTTAGGTTTAGGGTTAAGGTTAGGTTAAGGGTAAAGGTTCCAGTCAGGGATAGGGTTAGGGTTAAGTTTAGGGTTAAGGTTAGGGTTATGGTAAGGGTTAGGGATAGGGTTAGGGTAAGTTTTAGGGTTAGGGTTACAGTTAGGGTTAGAGTTAGGTTTAGGGTTAGGGTAAGGGTAAGGGTTAGGGGTAAGTTTAGGGTTAGGGTTAGGTTAGGGTTAGGGTTAGGGTAAGGATTAGGGTTAGGGTTATGTTAGGGTAAGGGTTAGGGTTACGGTTAGGGTTAGGGGTAAGGGTTAGGGGTAAGGGTTAGGTTTAGGTTTAGAGTTAGGATTAGGGTAAAGATAAATGTTAGGGTTAGGAATAGGGTTAGGGTTCAGGTTAGGTTTAGGGTTATGGTTAGGGTAAGGGTAAGAGGTAGGGTTGGGTTAGGGTTAGGGTTAGGGTTAGGGTTAGCGTTTGGGTACGGGTAAGTGTTAAGATTAGGGTTAGGATTAAGGGTTAGGGTTAGGGTTAGGGTTAGGTTTAGGGTAAGGGTTAGGGTTAAGTTTAGGGTAAGGTCAAGGTTTAGCGTTAGGTTTAGGGTTAGGGTTAGGGTAAGGGTAAGGGTTAGGGTTAGTTTTAGGGTTAGGTTTAGATTTACGGTTATTGTAAGGGTAAGGGTTAGGGTTAGGTTTAGGGTAAGGGTTAGGGTTAGGGTTAGTGTAGGGGTTAGGGTAAGGGTAAGTGTTAGTGTTAGGGTTAGGGTTAGGATAAGGGTAAGGGTTAGGGTTAGGGTTAGGGTTAGGGTTTAGGGTTAGGGTTAGGGTTAGGTTTAGGGTTAGGGTTAGGGTAAGAATAAGGGTTAGGTTTAAGTTTAGGCTTAGGGTTAGGGTTAGTTTTAGGTTTACGGTTAGGGTTAGGTTAAGGGCAAGGGTTAGGATTAGGGTTAGGGTTAAGGTTAGGGTTAGGGTTAGGGTTAGGGTAAGGGTGAAGGTTAGGGTTAGGGTTACGGTTAGGTTTAGGTTTAAGGTTATGTTTAGGGTTAGATTTAGGGTTAGGGTTAGGGTTATGGTTATGGTTATGGTTAAGGTTAGGGTAAGGTTTAGGGTTAGGGTTAATTTAAGGTTAGAGTTAGGTTTAGGCTTAGGGTAAGGGTAAGGGTTAGGGTTAAATTTAGGGTTGGGGTTACGTTAAGGGTTAGGGTTAGGGCTAGGGTTAGGGTAAGGATTAGGTTTAGGGCTAGGGTTAGGGTAAGGATTAGGGTTAGGGTTAGGGTTAGGGTAAGGGTTAGGGTTAGGGTTAGGGTTACGTATAGGGTTAGGTGTTAGGGTTAAGGTTACGTTTAGGGTTAGTGTTAGGGTTAGATTAAGGGTTAGGGTTAGAGTTAGGGTTAGGGTTAGGTTTAGGGTTAGGATAAGGGTTAGTGTTAGGGTTAGGGTTAGGTTTAGTTAAAGGGTAAGTGTTAGTGTTAGGGTTAGGGTTAGGGTTAGGGTTAGGGTAAGGGTAGGGGTTCGGTTTAGGGATAGGGTTAGGTGTTAGGGTTAGGGTTAGGGTTAAGGTTATGTTTAGGGTTAGGTTTAGGGTTAGGGTTAGGGTTACGGTTAAGGTTATGGTTAAGGTTAGGGTTAGGGTAAGGGTTAGGATTAAGGTTAGGGTAAGGTTTAGGGTTAGGGTGGGGTTAGGGTAGAGTTAGGTTTAGGGTTAGGGTAAGGGTAAGGGTTAGGGTTAAGTTTAGGGTTAGGTTTAGGTTAAGGGTTAGGGTTAGGGCTAGGGTTAGTGTTAGGGCTAGGGTTAGGGTTAGGGTTAGGTTAAGGGTTAGGGTTAGGGTAAGGGTAATTGTTACGGTTAGGGTTAGGTTTAGTGTTAGGGTTAGGGTTAGGGTTAGGTTAAGGGTAAGTGTTTTTGTTAAGGTTAGGGTTAGGGTTAGGTTTAGAGTTAGGGAAACGGTAAGGTTTAGGGTTAGGATTAGGTTTAGGGTTAGGGTAAGGGTTACGGTTAGGGTTAGGGTTAGGTTTAGGTTTAGGGTTAGGTTAAGGGTAAAGTTTCGGGTCAGGGATAGGGTTAGGGTTAAGGTTAGGGTTAAGGTTAGGGTTAGGGTTAGGGTTAGGGATAGGGTTAGGGTAAGTTTTAGGGTTAGGGTTAGAGTTAGGGTTAGAGTTAGGTTTAGGGTTAGGGTAAGGGTAAGGGTTAGGGGTAAGTTCAGGGTTAGGTTTAGATTAGGGTTAGGGGTAGGGTTAGGATAAGGATTAGGGTTAGAGTTAGGTTTAGTGTAAGGATTAGGGTTAGGGTTAGGGTAAGGGTAAGGGTTAGGGTTAGGTTTAGGGTAAGGGTTAGGGTTAGGGTTAGGGTTAGTGTAGGGGTTAGGGTAAGGGTAAGTGTTAGTGTTAGGGTTAGGGTTAGGATAAGGGTAAGGGTTAGGGTTAAGGTTATTGTTAGGGTTAGGGTTAGTGTTAGGTTAAGGGTTAGGGTTAGGGTAAGGGCAAGGGTTAGGATTAGGGTTAGGGTTAAGTTTAGGGTTAGGGTTAGGGTTAGGGTTAGGTTTAGGGTTAGGGTTGGGGTTAGGTTTAGGGTTAGGGTTAGGGTAAGGGTAAATGTTAGGGTTAGGGTTAGGGTTAGGGTTAAGGTTAAGGTTATGTTTAGGGATAGGTTTAGGGTTAGGGTTAGGGTTATGGTTAGGGTTAAGGTTATGGTTAAGGTTTGGGTTAGGGTTAGGGTAAGTGTTAGGGTTAAAGTTAGGGTAAGGTTTAGGGTTAGGGTTAAGGTTAGGGTTAGGGTTAGGGTTAGGGTTAGGTTTAGGGTTAGGGTTGGGGTTAGGTTTAGGGTTAGGGTTAGGGTAAGGGTAAATGTTAGGGTTAGGGTTAGGGTTAGGGTTATGGTTAGGGTTACGTTTAGGGTTAGTGTTAGGGTTAGGTTAAGGGTTAGTGTTAGAGTTAGGGTAAGGGTTAGGGTTAGGATAAGGGTTAGTGTTCGAGTTAGCATTAGGGTTAGGTTAAGGGTAAGTGTTAGTGTTACGGTTAGGTTTAGGTTTAGGGTTAGGGTTAGGGTTAGGGTAAGGGTTAAGGTTAGGGTCAGGGCTAGGTTTAGGTTTAGGGTTGGGGTGAAGGTTAGCGTTTGGTTTAGGGTGAGGGTAAGGGTTAGGGTTAGGATTAGGTTTAGGGTAAGTGTTAGGGTTAGGGTTAGGGTTAGTGTTAGGGTTAGGGTAAGGGTAGGAGTTCGGGTTAGGGATAGGGTTAGGTGTTAACATTAGGGTTAGGGTTAGGGTTAAGGTTATGTTTAGGGTTAGGTTTAGGGTTAGGGTTAGGGTTAAGGTTAAGGTTATGGTTAAGGTTAGGGTTAGGGTTAGGGTAAGGGTTAGGATTCAGGTTAGGGTAAGTTTTAGGATTAGGTTTAGGGTTAGAGTTAGAGTTAGGTTTAGGGTTAGGGTTAGGGTTAGGGTTAGGGTTAGGTTAAGGGTTAGGGTTAGGGTTAGGGTTAGGGTAAGGGTACGTGTTAGGGTTAAGGTTAGGGTTAGGGTTAGGTTTAGGGTTAGGGAAACAATAAGGTTTAGGGTTAGGATTAGTGTTAGGGTAAGGGTTACGGTAGGGTTAGGGTTAGGGTTAGGTTTAGGGTTAGGGTTAGGTTAAGGGTAAAGTTTCGGGTCAGGGATAGGTTTAGGGTTAAGTTTAGGGTTAAGGTTAGGGTTAGGGTAAGGGTTAGGGATAGGGTTAGGGTAAGTATTAGGGTTAGGGTTAGAGTTAGGGTTAGAGTTAGGTTTAGGGTTAGGGTAAGGGTAAGGGTTAGGGGTAAGTTTAGGGTTAGGATTAGGATAGGGTTAGGGTTAGGGTTAGGGTAAGGATTAGGCTTAGGGTTAGGTTTAGGGTAAGGGTTAGGGTTACGGTTGGCGTTACGGTTGGGGTTAGGGGTAAGGGTGAGGGTTAGGTTTAGGGTTAGGATTAGGGTAAAGATAAATGTTAGGGTTAGGGTTAGGGTTAGGGTTAAGGTTATGTTTAGGGTTAGGTTTAGGTTTAGGGTTAGGGTTAGGGTTAGGGTTATGGTTAAGGTTAGGGTTAGGGTTAGGGTTAGGGTAAGGGTTAGGATTAAGTTTAGGGTAAGTTTTAGGGTTAGGGTTAGTTTTAGGGTTAGAGTTACGTTTAGGGTTGGGGTAAGGGTAAGGGTTAGGATTCAGTTTAGGGTTAGGGTTATGTTAAGGGTTAGGGTTAGGGCTAGGGTTAGGGTAAGGATTAGCTTTAGGGCTAGGGTTAGGGTAAGGATTAGGGTTAGGGTTAGGGTTAGGGTAAGGGTTAGGTTTAGGGTTAGGTTTACATATAGGGTTAGGGGTTAGGTTTAGTGTTAGGGTTAGGGTTACGTTTAGGGTTAGTGTTAGGATTAGATTAAGGGTTAGGGTTAGAGTTATGGTTAGGGTTAGGGTTAGGATAAGGGTTAGTGTTAGGGTTAGGGTTAGGGTTAGGTTAATGGTAAGTTTTAGTGTTAGGGTTAGGTTTAGGGTTAGGGTTAGGGTAAGGGTTAGAGTTAGGGTTATGGCTAGGTTTAGGGTTAGGATTGGGGTTAGGGTTAGCGTTAGGGTTAGGGTGAGGAAAAGAGTTAGGGTTAGGATTAGGTTTTGGGTAAGTGTTAGGGTTAGGGTTAGGGTTAGGGTAAGGGTAGGGGTTCGGTTTAGGAATAGGGTTAGGTGTTAGGATTAGGGTTAGGGTTAGGTAAGGTTATGTTTAGGGTTAGGTTTAGGGTTAGGGTTATTGTTAAGTTTATGGTTAAGGTTAAGGTTAGGGTGAGGGTTAGGATTAAGGTTAGGGTAAGATTTAGGGTTAGGCTGGGGTTAGGGTTAGAGTTAGGTTTAGGGTTAGGGTAAAGGTAAGGGTTAGGGTTAAGTTTAGGGTTAGGTTTAGGTTAAGGGTTAGGGCTAGGGCTAGGGTTAGGGTAAGGATTAGGGTTAGGGTTAGGTTTAGGTTTAGGGTAAGTGTTAGGGTTAGTGTTAGGGTTAGGGTTAGGGTTAGGTTAAGGGTTAGGGTTAGGGTAAGGGTAATTGTTAGGGTTAGGGTTAGGGTTAGGTTTAGTGTTAGAGTTAGGGTTAGGTTAAGGGTAAAGGTTCGGGTTAGGGTTAGGTTTAGGGTTAGGTTTAGGGTTAGGTTAAGGGTAAAGTTTCGGGTCAGGGATAGGGTTCGGGTTAAGTTTAGTGTTAAGGTTAGGGTTAGGGTAAGGGTTAGGTATAGGGTTAGGGTAAGTTTTAGGGTTAGGGTTAGAGTTAGGGTTAGAGTTAGGATTAGGGTTAGGGTAAGGTTAAGGGTTTGGAGTAAGTTTAGGGTTAGGGTTAGGTTAGGGTTAGGGTTAGGGTTAGGGTAAGGATGAGGGTTAGAGTAAGGTTTAGGGTAAGTGTTAGGGTTAGGGTTAGGGTTACGGTTAGGGTTAGGGGTAAGGGTTAGGTTTAGGGTAAGGTTAAGGTTTAGCGTT
>JANJXV010000156.1:165000-182500 GCA_024803745.1 Megascapheus bottae
GGTTAGATTTAGGGTTAGTGTTAGGGTAAGGGTAAAGGTTCGGGTTAGGGTTAGGGTTAGGGATAAGGTCACGTTTAAGGTTAGGGTTTGGGTTAGGGTAAGGGTTAGGTTTAGGGTTAGGGTTAGGTTTAGGGTTAGGGTTAGGTTTAGGGTTAGGGTAAGGATTAGGGTTAGGGCTAGGGTTAGGGTAAGGTTTAGGGTTAGGGTTAGGGTTAGAGTAAGGGTTAGGGTTAGGGTTAGGGTTACGTATAGGGTGAGGGGTTAGGGTTAGGGTTAGGGTTAGGGTTACGTTTAGGGTTAGTGTTAGGGTTAGGTTAAGGGTTAGGGTTAGACTTAGGGTTAGGGTTAGGGTTAGGATAAGGGTTAGTGTTCGGGTTAGGGTTAGGGTTAGGTTAAGGGTAAGTGTTAGTGTTAGGGTTATGTTTAGGGTTAGGGTTAAGGTTAGGGTTAGGGTAAGTTTTAGGATTAGGGTTAAGGTTAGGGTTAGGTTTAGGGTTACGGTTAGGGTTAGGGTTAGGTTTAGGTTAAGGGTATGTGTTAGGGTTAGGGTTAGGGTTAGCGTTAGGGTAAGGGTAACGGTTAGGTTTAGGTTTAAGGTAAGGGTAAGGGTTAGGGTTAGGGTTAGGTTTAGTGTAAGGGTTAGGTTATGTTTATTGTAAGTGTATGTTTTAGGTTTAGGTTTAGGGTTAGAATTAGGGTTAGGGTAAGGGTAAGGGTTAGGGTTAGGGTTAGGTTTAGGGTTAGGGTACGGGTAAGGGTTAGGGTTAGGGTTAGGTTTAGGGTTAGGGTACGGGTAAGGGTTAATGTTAGGGTTAGGGTTAGGGTTAGAGTAAGGTTTAGGATTAGGGTTAGGGTTAGGGTAGGGGTTAGGGTTAGGGTTAGGGTTAGGGTTAGGGTTAGCGGTTAGGGTTAGGGTTAGGGTTAGGGTTAGGGGTTACGGTTAGGGTTAGGGTTAGAGTAAGTGTTAGAGGTTAGGTTTAGTGTTAGGGTTAGGTTAAGGGTTACGGTTAGAGTTAGGGTTATGGTTAGGGTTAGGAAAAGGGTTATTGTTAGGGTTAGGGTTAGAGTTAGGTTAAGGGTAAGTGTTAGTGTTAGGTTAGGGTTAGGGTTAGGGTAAGGGTTAGGGTTAGGGTTAGGAATAGGTTTAGGTTTAGGGTTGGGGTTAAGTTTAGCGTTAGGGTTAGGGTGAGGTTAAGGGTTAGGGTTAGGATTAGGTTTTGGGTAAGTGTTAGGGTTAGGGTTAGGGTTAGGGAAAGGGTAGGGGTTCGGGATAGGGTTAGGTGTTAGGATTAGGGTTAGGTTTAGGGTTAGGTTTAGGGTTAGGGCTAGGGTAAGGGTAAGGGTTAGGGTTAGGGTTAGGGTTAGGGTTAGGGGTAAGGTTAGGGTTAGGGTTAGGGTTAAGGTTAGGTTTAGGCTTAGGTTGAGGGTAAGGGTAAGGGTTAGGTTTAGGGTTAGGGTTCTGGTTTGGGAAAGGGTAAGGGTTAGGGTTAGGATCAGGGTTAGGGTAAGGATTAGGGTTAGGGTTAGGGTTAGGGTAAAGATAAGGTTTAGGGTCAGGATTAGGGTTAGGGTTAGCGTAAGGGTTAGGGTTAGGGTTAGGTTTAGTGTTGAGGTTGAGGTTAGGGTTAGGGTAAGGTTGTGTGTTATGGTTAGGGTTAGGGTTAGGGTTAGGATAAGGGTTAGGGTTAGGGTTAGGGTTAGGGTAAGGGTAAGGGTTAGGGTTAGGGTTAGGGGTAGGGGTAAGGTTAGGGTTAGGGTTAGGGTTAAGTTTAGGTTTAGGCTTACGGTGAGGGTAAGGGTAAGGGTTAGGTTTAGGGGTAGGGTTCTGGATAGGCAAAGGGTAAGGGTTAGGGTTAGGGTCAGGGTTAGGGTAAGGATTAGGATTAGGGTTAGGGTTAGGGTTATGGTAAAGGTATGGTTTAGAGTCAGGATTAGGGTTAGGTTTATCGTAAGGGTTAGGGTTAGGGTTAGTTTTAGAGTTGGGGTTAAGGTTAGGGTTAGGATAAGGGTGACGGTGAGGGATAAGGTTGGTTTACTGTTAGGTTTAGGGTTACGGTTAGGGTTAGAGTTAGGGTTAGAGTAAGGGTATGTGTTAGGGTTAGAGTTAGGGTTAGGGTTAGGTTAAGGGTTAGGGTTAGGGTTAGGGTCAGGGTAAGGGTAAGTGTTAGCGTTAGGGTTAGGCTAGGGTTAGTGTTAGGGTTAGGGTTAGGGTTAGGGTTAGGGTTAGGTTAGGGTTAGGGTTCGGGTTAGGGAAAGGATAAGTTTTAGAGTTAGTGTTAGGGTAAGGATTAGTGTTAGGGTTAGGGGTAGGGTAAGGGTTAGGGTTAGGGTTAGGGTTACGGTTAGGGTTAGGGGTTATGGTTAGGGTTAGGTTTAACGTGAGGGTTAGGCTAAGGATAAGAGTTAGGGTTAGGGATAGGACTAGGGTTATTGTTAGGTTTAGGTTTAGGGTTAGGGGAAGGGTGAGAGTTAGGGTTGGGTTAGGGTTAGGGTTACGGTTAGGTTTAGGGTAATGGCAAGGTTTAGGGTTAGAGTTAGGTTTTGTGTAAGGGTTAGGGTTAGGGTTAGTGTTAGGGTTAGGGTTAGGTTTAGGGTTACGGTAAGAGTTAGGGTTAGGGGTTGGGTAAGAGTATGTGTTAGGGTTAGGGTTAGGGTTAGAGTTAGGATAAGGTTTAGGGTTAGTGTTAGGGTTAGGTTTAGGGTAGCGTTAGGGTTAGGGTTAGGGTTAGGGTAAGGGTTAGGGTTAGTGTTAGGCTTAGGGTTAGGGTTAGGGTTAGGGTAAGGGTTAGGGTTAGGGATAGGTTAAGGGTAAGGGTTAGGGTTAGGGTTAGGGTTAGTGTTAGGTTTAGTGATAGGGTTTGGGTTAGGGATAGGGTAAGGGTTAGGGTTAAGGTTAGGGTTAGGGGTAGGGTTAGGTTTAGGGTTAGGGTTAGGGTTAGGGTAAGGGTAAGGTTTAGGGTTAGGATTAGGGTTAGGGTTAGGGTAATGGTTAGGGTTAGAGTTAGGGTTAGGTTTAGGGTTAGTGTTAGGGTAAGGGTAAATGTTCGGATTAGGGTTAGGGTTAGGGTTAAGGTTATGTTTAAGGTTAGGGTTTGGGTTAGGGTAAGGGTTAGGTTTAGGGTTAGGATTAGGTTTAGGGTTAGGGTTAGGGTTAGGGTTAGATTTAGGTTTAGGGTTAGGGTAAGGGTAAGGGTTAGGGTTAGGGTTAGGGTAAGGGTAAGGGTTAGGGTTAGGGTTAGGGTTAGTTTTAGTGTTGGGGTTAAGGTTAGGGTTAGGGTAAGTGTTAGCGTTAAGGTTAAGGTTAGTGTTAGCTTTAGGGTTACGGTTAGGGTTAGAGTTAGGTTTAGGTTGAGGATATGTGTTAGGGTTAGTGTTAGGATTAGCGTTAGGGTAAGTGTAACTGTTAGGGTTAGGGTTACGGTAAGGGTAAGGGTTAGGGTTAGGGTTAGGGTTAGTGTAAGGGTTAGGTTAGGTTTAGGGTAAGTGTAAGTTTTAAGTTTAGGTTTAGGGTTAGGATTAGGGTTAGGGTAAGGGTAAGGGTTAGGGTTAGGTTTAGGGTTAGCTTTAGGGTTATGGTACGGGTAAGAGTTAATGTTAGGGTTAGGGTTAGGGTTAGAGTAAGGATTAGGATTAGGGTTAGGGTTAGGGTAGGGGTTAGGGTAAGGGTAAGTGTTAGGTTTAGGGTTAGGGTACGGGTAAGGGTTAGGGTTAGTGTTAGGGTAGGGGTAGCGTTTAGGGTTAGGGTTAGGGTTAGGGTTAGAGGAAGGGTTAGGGGTTAGGGTTAGTGTTAGGGTTAGGTTAAGGGTTAGGGTTAGAGTTAGGGTTAGGGTTAGGATAAGGGTTAGTGTTAGGGTTAGGGTTAGGTTAAGGGTAAGTGTTAGTGTTAGGGTTAGGGTTAGGGTTAGGGTTAGGGTAAGGGTTAGGGTTAGGGTTTGGGCTAGGTTTAGGTTTAGGGTTGGGGTTAAGGTTAGCGTTAGTTTTAGGGTGAGCATAAGGGTTAGGGTTAGGATTAGGTTTAGGGTAAGTGTTAGGGTTAGGGTTAGGTTTAGGGAAAGGGTAGGGTTTCGGGTTAGGGATAGGGTTAGGTGTTAGGATTAGGGTTAGGTTTAGGGTTAGGTTTAGGGTTAGGGCTAGGGTAAGGGTAAGGGTTAGGGTTAGGGTTAGGGTTAGGGGTAAGGTTAGGGTTAGGGTTAGGGTAATGGTTAGGGTTAGAGTTAGGGTTAGGTTTAGTTGTTAGTGTTAGGGTAAGGGTAAAGGTTCGGATTAGGGTCAGGGTTAGGGTTAAGGTTATGTTTAAGGTTAGGGTTTGGGTTAGGGTAAGGGTTAGTTTTAGGGTTAGGGTTAGGTTTAGGGTTAGGGTTAGGGTTAGGGTTAGATTTAGGTTTAGGGTTAGGGTAAGGTTAAGGGTTAGGGTTAGGGTTAGGGTAAGGGTAAGGGTTAGGGTTAGGGTTAGGGTTAGTTTTAGTGTTGGGGTTAAGGGTTAGGGTTAGGGTTAGGTGTTAGGATTAGGGTTAGGTTTAGGGTTAGGTTTAGGGTTAGGGCTAGGGTAAGGGTAAGGGTTAGTGTTAGGGTTAGGGTTAGGGGTAAGTTTAGGGTTAGGGTTAGGGTTAAGGTTAGGTTTAGGCTTAGGGTGAGGGTAAGGGTAAGGGTTAGGTTTAGGGTTAGGGTTCTGGGTAGGGAAAGGGTAAGGGTTAAGGTTAGGGTCAGGGTTAGGTTAAGGATTAGGGTTAGGGTTAGGGTTAGGGTAAGGGTAAGGTTTAGGGTCAGGATTAGGGTTAGGGTTAGCGTAAGTGTTAGGGTTAGGGTTAGGTTTAGTGTTGGGGTTAAGGTTAGGGTTAGGTTAAGGGTTAGGGTGTTAGGGTTAAGGTTAGGGTAAGGGTATGTGTTAGGGTTAGAGTTAGGGTTAGGGTTAGGATAAGGGTTAGGGTTAGGGTTAGGGTAAGGGTAAGTGTTAGCGTTAGGGTTAGGCTAGGGTTAGTGTTAGGGTTTGGGTTAGGGTTAGGTTAGGGTTAGGGTTAGGGTTAGGGAAAGTGTAAGTTTTAGGGTTAGTGTTAGGGTAAGGATTAGTGTTAGGGTTAGGGGTAGGGTAAGGGTTAAGATTAGGGTTAGGGTTATGGTTAGGGTTAGGGGTTAGGGTTAGGGTTATGTTTAAGTTTAGGGTTAGGCTAAGGATAAGAGTTAGGGTTAGGGATAGGATTAGGTTCTTGTTAGGTTTAGGGTTAGGGTTAGGGGAAGGGTGAGAGTTAGGGTTGGGTTAGGGTTAGGGTTAAGATTAGGGTTAGGGTTAGGGTAAGGGCAAGGGTTAGGGTCAGAGTTAGGGTTAGTGTAAGAGTTAGGGTTAGGGTTAGTGTTAGTGTTAGGGTTAGGTTTAGGGTTACGGTAAGAGTTAGGGTTAGGGGTAGGGTAAGAGGAGGTGTTAGGGTTGGGGTTAGGGTTAGGTTTAGGGTTAGCGTTTGGGTAAGGGTAAGGGTTAGGTTTAGGGATAAGGTAAGTGTTAGGGTTAGGGTTACCGTTAGGGTTAGGGTAAGGGTTAGGGGTAGGGTTAGGGTAGGGTTAAGGGTAAGGGGAAGTGTTAGAGTTAGGGTTAGGGTTAGGATGAGGTAAGGGTTAGGGTTAGGGTCAGGGTTATGGTTAGGTTTAGGGGTTAGGGTTAGGTTTGGGTTAGTGTTAGGATAAGGGCAAGGGTTAGTGTTAGGGTTGGGGTTAAGGTTAGCGTTAGGGTTAGGGTTTAGGGTTAGGTTAGGGTTAGATTTAGGGTTACGGTTAGGGTTAGGGTTAGGTTTAGGGTAAGGGTATGTGTTAGGGTGAGGGTTAGGGTTAGGTTTGGGGTTAGGATAATGGTTAGGGTTAGGGTTAGGGTTAGGGTAAGTGTTAGCATTAGTGTTAGGGTTAGGGTTAGGTTTAGGGTAAGGGTAAGTGTTAGGATTAGGGTTAGGGTTAGGTTTAGTGTTAGTTGTTACGGTTAGGGTTAGGGTAAGGGTAAGTGTTAAGGTTAAGGTTAGGGTTAGGGTTTGGTTTAGTTTTAGGGTTAGGTTTAGGGTAGGGGTAAGGGTTAGGGTTAGGATTAGGGTTAGGGATAGGGTAAGAGTTAGTGTTAGTGTTAGGGTTAGGGTTAGGGTTAGGTTTAGGGTTAGATTTAGGTTTAGGGTTAGGTTAGGGTTAGGGTTAGGGTTAGGGTTAGGGATTAGGGTTAGGGTTAGGTTTAGGGTTAGGGTTAGGGTAATGGTAAGGTTAGGGTTAGGGTTAGGGTTAGGGTTAAGATTATGCTTAGGGTTATGGTTAGGGTAAAGGTAAGGGTTAAGGTTAGGGTTACGTTAAGGTTTACGGTTAGGGTTAATGTTAGTGTTAGTGTTAGGTTTAGGGTTAGTGTAAGGGTAATGGTAAGGGTTAAGTTTACGGTTAGGGTTAGGTTAAGGGTTAAGGTTAGGGGTTACGGTTAGGGTTACGGTAAGGTTTAAGGTTAGGGTTAGTGTTAGGTTTAGGGTTAGGGTTAGGCTTAGGGTAAGGGCAAGGGTTAGGGTTAGGATTAGGGTTAGGGTTAGGGTAAGGGTTAGCGTTAGGGTTAGTGTTAGATTTAGGGTTTGGGTCAGGTTTAGGTAGGGAAAGAGTAAGGGTTAGTGTTTGGGTTAGTGTAAGGATTAGGGTTAGGGTTAGGGTTAGGATTAGGGTTAGGTAAGGTTTAGGGTTAGGGTTAGGGGTTAGGGTTATGGTTAGGGTTAGGGTTAGGGTTAGGATTAGAGTAAGGATAAATGTTAGGGTTAGGGATAGGGTTAGGTTTCAGGTTAGATTTAGGGTTAGGATTAGGGTAAGGGTAAGAGTTAGGGTAAGGGATAGGGTTAGGTTTCGGGTAAGTTTTAGGGTTAGGGTTAGGGTAAGGGTTACGGTTAGGGTTAAGTTTAGGGTTAGGGTTAGTTTAGGGTTAGGGTTACGGTAAGGGTAAGGATTAGGGTTAGGGTTAGGGTTAGGGTTAGGGTTAGGGTAAGGGTTACGGTTAGGGTTAGGGTTAGGGTTAGGGTAGGGGTAAGGGTTAGGGTTAGGTTTAGGGTTAGGATTAGGGTAAGGATAAATGTTAGGATTAGGGATAGGGTTAGGTTTCAGGTTAGGTTTTGGGTTAGGGTTAGTGTAAGGGTAAAAGTTAGGGTAAGTTGTAGGATTAAGGTAAGGGTTAGGGTTAGGGCTAGGTTTAGGTTTAGGGTAAGGGTAAGGGTAAGGTTTAGGGTTAGGGTTAGGGTTAGGGGTTAGGGTTAGGGTTAGGGTTAGGGTTAGGGTAAGGGTAAGGGTTAGGTTTAGGTTTAGGGTTAGGATTAGTGTTAGGTTTAGTGTTAGGGTTAGCGTAAGGGCAATGGTTAGGATTAGGGTTAGGGTTAAGGTTATTGTAGGGTTAGGGTTAGGGTTAGGTTTAGGGTTAGGTTTAGGTTTAGGGTTAGGTAAGGGTTAGGGTTAAGGTTAGGGTTAGGGGTTAGGGTTAGGGTTAGGGTTAGGGTTAGGGTAAGGGTAAGGGTTAGGTTTAGGGTTAGGGTTAGGAATAGTGTTAGGTTTAGGGTTAGGGTTAGCGTAAGGGCAATGGTTAGGATTAGGGTTAGGGTTAAGGTTATTGTAGGGTTAGGGTTAGGGTTAGGTTTAGGGTTAGGGTTAGGGTAAGGGTAAGGTTAGGGTTAGGGTTAGGGTTAGGGTTAAGATTATGTTTAGGGTTATGATTGGGCTTAAGGTAAGGGTTAGGGTTAGGGTTAGTGTAAGGGCAAGGGTTAGGGTTAGGATTAGGGTTAAGTTTAGGGTAAAGGTTAGCGTTAGGGTTAGGGTTAGGTTTAGGGTTAGCGTCAGGTTTCGGTATGGAAAGAGTAAGGGTTAGGGTTTGGGTTAGGGTAAGGATTAGGTTTAGGGTTAGGGTTAGGATTAAGGCTAGGTAAAGTTTAGGGTTAGGGTTAGGGTTAGGGTTAGGTTTAAATTAGGGTTAGGTTTAGGGTAGGGTATGGGTTAGGGTTAAGATTAGGATTAAGGTTATGGGTAGGTTTAGGGTTAGGGTAACTGTAAGGGATAGGGTTAGGTTTAGGGTTAGGGTTAGGGTAAGGGTAATGGTTAAGTTTGGGTTAGGTTTAGGGTTAGGGTTAGGGTTAGGTTTAGGGTTAGGGTTAGGGTTAGGGTAAGGATAAGGGTTAGGTTTTAGTTTAGGGTTAGGGTGAGGTTAAGGGGTAGGATTAGGTTAAGGGTTAGGGTTAGGGTAAGGATAAGAGTTAATGTTAGGGTTAGGGTTAGGTTTAGGGTTAGGGTTAGGGTTAGGGTAAGGGTAAGGATTAGGGTTAAGGTTATGGTTAGGATTCGGTTTAGGGTTAGGGTTAGGGTTGGGGTAAGGGTAAGATTTAGGGTCAGGATTAGGGTTAGGATTAGGGTTAGGGTTAAGGTAAGGGTTAGGGTTAGGATTAGGATTTGGTTTAGGGTTAGTGTTAGGGTAAGGGTAAAGGTTCGGGTTAGGGTTAGGGTTAGGGTTAAGTGTATGGTTAAGGTTAGGGTTTTGGTTAGGGTAAGGGTTAGGGTTAGGGTTAGGGTAAGTGTTAGGGTTAGGGTTAGGGTTAGGGTTAGGTTTAGGGTTAGGGTTAGGGTAAGGGTAAGAGTTAGTGTTGGGTTATGGTTAGGGTTAAGGTCAGGGTTAGGGTTAGGGTTAGTGTTAGGGTAAGGTTTAGGGTTAATTTTAGGGTTAGGGTCAGGGTTAGGTTTAGGGTTAGGGTTAGGGTAAGGGTTAGGGTTAGGATTAGGGTTTCGGTTAGTTTTAGTGTTAGGGTAAGGGTAAGGCTAAGGGTTAGCGTTAGGGTTAGGGTTAGGTTTAGGGTTGGGGTTCAGGTTAGGGTTAGGGTTAGTGTAAGGGTAAGGGTTTGGGTTAGGGATAGGGCAAGGGTTAGGCTTAGGGTTAGTGTTAGGGTTAGGTTAGGTTTAGGATTACGGTAAGGGTTAGGGTTAGGGTTAGGGTAAGTGTATGTGTTAGGGTTAGGGTTAGGGTTAGCGTTTGCATAAGGGTAAGGGTTAGGGTTAGGGTTAGGGTTAAGGTAAGGGTTAGTGTTAGGGTTAGGGTTAGGGTTAAGTTTAGGGTTAGGGTTAGGGTTGGGGTTAAGGTTTGGGTTAGGGTTAGGGTAAGAGTAAGGTTTAGGGTTAGGGTAAGGGTATGTGTTAGGGTTAGGGTAAGGGTTAGGTTAGGGTTAACGTTTCGGTAACGGTAAGGGTTAGCTTTAGGGTTAGGTTTAAGGTAAGGTTAAGGGTTAGGAATAGGGTTAGGGATAGGTTTAGCGTAAGAGTTAGGGTCAGGTTTAGGGTAAGGGTAACGTTTAGCGTTAGGGTTAGATTTTGGGTTAGGGTAAGGGTAAGGGTTAGCGTTAGGGTTAGGGTTAGGTTTAGGGTTAGGGAAAGGGTAAGGGTTAGGGTTAGAGTTAGGGTAAGGGTTAGGGTTAGGGTTAGGGTTAGATAGGGATTAGGGTAAGGGTAAGTGTTTGGGTTAGGGTTAGGGTTAGGATAAGGTAACGGGTAGGGGTAGGGTTAGGGTTAGGGTTAGGATTAGGGTTAGGGTTAGGGTTAGGGTTAGGGTAAGGGTAAGTTTTAGGATTAAGGTTAGGTTTAGGGTTAGGGTTAGGTTTAGGGTTAGTGTTAGGGTAAGTGAAAGGGTTAGGGTTTGGATTAGGGTTAGGGTTAGGGTAAGGGTTAGGGTTAGGGTTAGGGTTAGGGTTATTTTGAGTTTTAGGGTTAGGGTTAGGGTTAGGGTAAGGTAAGGGTTAGGGTTAAGGTTAGAGTTAGGGTTAGGGTTAGGGTTAGGGTTAATGTTAGGGGTAGCGTGAGGGTAAGTGTAAGTGTTAGGGTTAGGTTTAGTGTTAGGTTTACGGTAAGGTTAAGGTTTAGGGTTAGGGTTCGGATGAGGTTTATGGTTAGGGTTAGGGTTAGGGTAATGGTAAGGTTTAGGGTTAAGGTTAGGGTTAGGATTAGGGTGAGGTTTAGAGTTAGTGTAAGGGTTAGGGTTAGGATTAGGGTTAGTGTTAGGGTAAGGGTTATGTTTAGGGTTAGGTTTAGGGTTAGGTTTAGGGTAAGGGTAAGGGTTAGCCTTAGGGTTAAAGTTAGGTTTAGGGTTGGGGTTAAGGTTTGGGTTAGAGTTAGGGTAAGAGTAATGGTTAGGGTTAGGGTTAGGGTTAGGGTAAGGGTATGTGTTAGGGTTAGGGTAAGGGTAAGGGTTCGGGTTAACGTTTCGGTAAGGGTAAGGGTTAGCTTTAGGGTTAGGGTTAAGGTAAGGGTAAGGGTTAGGGTTAGGGTTAGGTTTAGGTTAAGGGTTAGGGTCAGGTTTAGGGTAAGGGTAAGGTTTAGGGTTAGGGTTAGGGTTTGTGTTAGGGTAAGGGTAAGGGTTAGGGTTAGGGTTAGGGTTAGGTTTAGGGTTAGGGTAAGGGTAAGGGTTAGGGTTAGTGTTAGGCTAAGGGTTAGGGTTAGGGTTAGGGTTGGATGGGTTAGAGTAAGGGTAAGTGTTTGGTTTAGGGTTAGGGTTAGGATAAGGTAACGGGTAGGGTAGGGTTAGGGTTAGGGTTAGGATTAAGGTTAGGGTTAGGGTTATGGTAAGGGTAAGTTTTACGGTTAAGGTTAGGGTTGGGGTTAGGGTTAGGTTTAGGGTTAGTGTTAGGGTAAGTGAAAGGGTTAGGGTTTGGATCAGGGTTAGGGTTAGGGTAAGGGTTAGGGTTAGGGTTAGGGTTAGGTTTAGGTTTAGGGTTAGGGTTAATGTTAGGGTAAGGTAAGGATTAGGGTTAAGGTTAGGGTTAGCGTTAGGGTTAGGGTAAGGGTAAGGTTTACGGTTAGGTTTAGGGTTAGTGTTAGGGTAAGGGTTAGGTTTAGGATTAGGGTTAGGTTTATGGTTAGGGTTAGGGTTATGGTTAGGGTAAGGATAAGGGTTAGGCTTAAGGTTAGGGTTAGGATTAGGGTTAGGGTTAGGGTTAATGTTAGGGTTCGGGTGAGGGTAAGTGTAAGCGTTAGGGTGAGGTTTAGGGTTAGGGTTAGGGTAAGGTTAAGGGTTAGGGTTAGGGTTAGGTTTTATGGTTAGGGTTAGGGTTAGGGTTAGGGTAAGGGTAAGGTTTAGGTTTAAGGTCAGGGTTAGGGTTAGGGTTAGGTTTAGGGTTAGGGTTATGGTGAGTGAAGGGTTAGGTTTAGGATTAGGGTTAGGGTAAGGGTTACGGTTATGGTTAGGTTTAGGGTTAGGTTTAGGGTTAGGGTTAGGGTAATGGTAAGGGTTAGCGTTAGGGTTAGGGTTAGGTTTAGGGTTTGGGTGAAGGTTAGGGTTAGGGTTAGGGTAATCGTAAGGGTTAGGGTTAGGGTTAGGGTTAGGGTTAGGGTAAGGGTTAGGGTTAGGTTAGGGTTAGGTTTAGGGTTAGGGTTAGTGTAATTGTTAGGGTAGGGATTAGGGTAAGGGAAAGTGTTAGGGTTAAGGTTAGGGTTAGTCTAAGGTAAGGGTTAGGGTTAGGGTTAGGTTTAGGGGTTAGGGTTAGGGTTAGGGTTAGGTTTAGGGTTAGGGTTAGGGTTAGGTTTATGTTTAGGGTTAGTGTAAGTGCAAGGGTTAGTGTTAGGGTTAGGGTTAAGGTTATGGTTAGGGTTATAGTTAGGGTTAGGGTAAGGGTTAGGGTTAGGGTTACGGTAAGATTTAGGTTTAGGGTTAGTGTTAGGGTTAGAGTTAGGTTTAGGTTTAGGTTAAGTGTACGGGTTAGGGTTAAATTTAGGGTTAGGGTTAGGTTAAGGGTTAAGGTTAGGGGTTAGGGTTAGGTTTAGGGTTAGGGTTAGGGTTAGGGTATGTTTTAGGGTTAGGGTTAGGTTAAGGATTAGGGTTAGGGTTAGGGTTAGGGTAAGGGTTAGGGTTAGGGGTTAGGGTTAGGGTTAGGGTTGGGGTTGGGGTTAGGGTTAGGGTTAGGGTTAGGGTTAGGTTTAAGGTTAGGGTTAGGGTAAGGGTAAGGCTTAGGTTTAGGATTAGGGTTAGGTTTAGGGTTAGTGTTAGGGTTAGAGTTAGGTTTGGGTTAGGGTAAGTGTAAGGGTTAGGGTTAAATTTAGGGTTAGGGTTAGGTTAAGGGTTAAGGGTAGGGGTTAGGGTTAGGGTTAGTGTTAGGGTAAGGTTTAGGGTTAGGTTTAGGGTTAGTGTAAGGGTTAGCGTTAGGGTTTGGTTTAGGGTAAGTGTTAGGGTTATGGTTAGGTTTAGGGTTAGGTAGAGGGTTAGGGTTAGGGTAAGGTTTAGGGTTAGGGTTAGGGTAAGGATTAGGGTTAGGTTTAGGGTTACGGTTAGGGATAGGGGTACGGGTTAGGGTAAGGATAAGAGTTAGGGTTAGGATTACGGTTCGGGTAAGGTTTAGGGTTAGGGTTAGTGTAAGGGTAAGAGTTAGGGTTTCGTTAGGGTTAGGGTTAAGGTTAGGCTGAGGGTTCGGTTAAGGGTAAGGGTTAGGGTTAGGCTTACAGTTAGGGTAAGGGTGATGATTAGGGTTAGGGTTAGGGTCAGGGTTAGGTTTAGGTTTAGGGTTAGGCTTAGGGTAGGGTTAGGGTAGGGGTAAGGTTTAGGTTTAGGTTTAGGGTTAGGGTTAGAGTAAGAGTTAGGTTTAGGTTTAGGGTTAGGTTCACGTTTAGGGTTAGGGTTATGGTTAGGGTAAGTATAAGGGTTAGGTTTAAGGTTAGGGTTAGGGTTAGGGTTAGGGTTATGGTTAATGTTAGGGGTAGGGTGAGGGTAAGTGTAAGGTTTAGGTTTAGGTTTAGGGTTAGGGTTAGGGTAATGGTAAGTTTTAGGGTTAAGGTTAGGGTTAGGATTAGGGTTAGGTTTAGGGATAAGGTTAGGGTAAGTGTAAGGGTTAGGGTTAGGATTATGGTTAGGGTTAGGGTAAGGGTTAGGGTTAGGGTTAGGGTTAGGTTTAGAGTTAGGTTTAGGGTTGGGGTTAAGGTTTGGGTTAGGGTTAGGGTAAGGGTAAGGGTTAGGGTTAGGGTAAGCGTTAGGATTAGGGTTAGCGTTAGGGTTAGGGTTAGGTTTAGGTTTGGGGTTAAGGTTTGGGTTATGTTTAGGGTAAGGGTAAGGGTTAGGGTTAGGGTTAGGGTAAGGGTTAGGGTTAGGGTTAGGGTTAGGCTTAGGGTTAGGTTTAAGGTACGGGTTAGGGTAGGTTTAGGGTATGGGTAAGGTTTAGCGTTAGGGTTAGGGTTTGGTTTAGGGTACGGGTAAGGGTTAAGGTTAGGGTTAGGGTTAGGTTTAGGGTTAGGGTTAGGGTAAGGGTAAATGTTAGGTTTAGGGTTAGGGTTAGGGTTAAGGTTATTGTTAGGGTTATGGTTAGGGTTAGGGTAATGGTTAGGGTTAGGGTTACGATAAGGCTTAGTGTTAGGGTTAGTATTAGATTTAGAGTTAGGTTAGGGTTAGGGATAGGGTAAGGTTTAGGGTTAAATTTAGGGTTAGGGTTAGGTTAAGGGATAAGGTTAGGGGTTAGTTTTAGGGGTAGCGTTGGGGTAGGGGTAAGGGTTAGGGTTACGGTTAGGTTTAGGGTAAGGGTAAGGGTAAGGGTTAGGGTTAGGGTTAAGGTTAGGGTTAGGATTAGGGTTAGGTTTAGGGACAAGGTTAGGGTAAGTGTAAGGGTTAGGGTTAGGATTAGGGTTAGGGTTAGGGTAAGGGTTAGGGTTAGGGTTAGGGTTAGGTTTAGGGTTACGTTTAGGGTTGGGGTTAAGGTTTGGGTTAGGGTTAGGGTAAGGGTAAGGGTTAGGGTTAGGTTAAGCGTTAGGGTTAGGGTTAGCATTAGGGTTAGGGTTAGGTTTAGGTTTGGGGTTAAGGTTTGGGTTAGGGTTAGGGTAAGGGTAAGAGTTAGGGTTAGGGTTAGGGTAAGGGTTAGGGTTAGGGTTAGGTTTAGGGTTAGGGTTAGGTTTAAGGTACGAGTTAGGGTAGGTTTAGAGTAAGGGCAAGGTTTAGGATTAGTGTTAGGGTTTGGTTTAGGGTACGGATAAGGGTTAAAGTTAGGGTTAGGGTTAGGTTTAGGGTTAGGGTAAGGTAAGGGTTTGTGTTAGAGTTAGGGTAAGTTTTATGGTTAGGGTTAGGGTAGGGGTAGGATAAGGGTAAATGTTTTGGTTAGGGTTATGGTTAGGATAAGGTAAAGGGTAGGGGTAGGGTTAGGGTTAGGTTTAGGCGTTAGGGTTAGGTTTAGGGTTAGGGTTAGGGTTAGGGTAAGGGTTAGGTTTAGCGTTAGGGTTAGGGTTAGGTTTAGGGTTAGGGTAATGGTAAGGGTTATTGTTAGGGTTATGGTTAGGATAAGGGTTTGGGTTAGGGTTAGGGTTAGTGTAGGGGTTAGGGAAAGGGTAAGTGTTAGGGTTAGGGTTATATTTGGATAAGGGTAAGGGTTAGAGTTAGGGTTAGGGTTAGGGGTTAGGGTTAGGGTTAGGTTTAGGGTTAGGATTAGGGTAAGGGTAAGGGTTAGGGTTAGGGTTAGGGTTAGGTTTAGTGTTAGGTTTAGGGTTAGGTTTAGGGTTAGGGCAAGGGTAAGGATTAGTGTTAGAGTTAAGGTTATGTTTAGGGTTATGGTTAGGGTTAGGGTAAGGGTTAGGGTTAGGGTTACGGTAAGGTTTAAGTTTAGGGTTAGTGTTAGGGTTAGGGTAAGGGTAATGGTTAGGGTTAAGTTTAGGATTAGGGTTAGGTTAAGGGTTAAGTTTAGGGGTTAGGGTTAGGATTAGGGGTAGTGTAAGAGTTAGGGTTAGTGTAAGGGTTAGGGTTAGGTTTATGTTAAGTTTTAAGGTTAGGGTTAGTTTTACGGTTAGGGTTAGAGTTAGGGTTAGGGTTACGGTTAGGGTTAGGGTAAGGGTGAGGGTTAGAGTTAAATTTAGGGTTAGAGTTAGGGTTAGGTTGAGGGTTAGGGTTAGGGTTAGGTTTAGGGTAATTTCAAGGTTTAGGGTTAGGATTAGGGTTAGGGTTAGGGTAAGGGTTAGCGTTATGGTTAGGGTTAGGGTTAGGGTTAGGGTTAGGGTTAGGTTTAGGGTTAGGATAAAGGTAAAGGTTAGGGTTAGGGTTAGGGTTATGGTTAGGATTAGGTTTAGGGTAAGATTTAGGGTTGGGGTTAGGGTAAGGGTTAGGTTTAGGGTTAGGGTTAGGTTTAGGGTTAGGGTTAGGGTTATGGTTAGGGTAAAGATAAGGGTTAGGGTTAAGGTTAGGGTTTGGTTTACGGTTAGGGTTAGGGTTAATATTAGTGTTAGGGTGATGGTAAATGTAAGGGTTAGGATTAAGTTTAGGATTAGGGTTAGGGTAAGGGTTATGGTTAGGGTTAGGGTTAGGGTTAGGGTAAGGGAAATGCTTAGGGATAGGGTTAAGGTTAGGTTTAGGGTTAGGGTTAGGTTTAGGGATAGGGTTAGGGTTAGTGTAAGGGTAAGGGTTAGAGTTAGAATTAGGGGTAGGGTTAGGGTAAGGGTTAGGGTTAGGTTTAGGGTTAGGGTTAGGGTAAGGGTAAGGGTTAGCATTAGGGTTAAGGTTAGGTTTAGGGTTCGGGTTAAGGTTAGGTTTAGGGTTAGGGTAAGGTTAAGGGTTAGGGTTAGGGTTAGGTTAAGGGTTAGGGTTAGTGTTAGTGTTAGGGTTAGGTTTAGGGTTATGGTAAGGTTTAGGGTTAGCGTTAGGGTAAGGGTATGTGTTAGGTTAGGGTTAGTGTTAGGGTTAGGATTAAGTTAAGTGTTAGGGTTAGGGTTAGTGTTAGGGTTAGGTTTAGGGTAAGGGTTAGGGTTAGGTTTAGGGTAAGGGTAAGGTTTAAGGTTAGGATTAGGGTTTGTGTTAGGGTAAGGGTAAGGGTTTATGGTTAGGTTTAGGGTTAGGGTTAGGTTTAGGTTTAGGGTTAGGGTAAGGGTAAGTGTTAGGGTTAGGGTAAGGGTTAGGGTTAGGGTTAGGGTTAGGATAAGGGTAAGGGTTAGGGTTAGGGTTAGGATTAGGGTTTAGGGTAAGGGTTAGGGTTAGGTTTAGGGTTAGGGTTAGGCTAAGGGTAAGGGTTAGGTTTAGGTTTAGGTTTAGGGTAAGTGCTAGGGTTAGAATTAGGTTTAGGTTTAGGGTAAGTGTAAAGTTTAGGGTTAAATTTAGGGTTCGGGTTAGGTTAAGCGTTAAGGTTAGGGGTTAGGGTTAGGTTTAGGGTTAGGGTAAGGGTTAGGATTAGGGTTAGGGTTAGTGTAAGTGTTAGGTTAGGGTTTGGTTTAGGGCAAGTGTTAGGGTTATTGTTAGGTTTAGGGTTAGGGTTAGGGTAAGGTTTAGGGTTAAAGTTAGGGTTAGGGTGAGGATTAGGTTTAGGGTTACGGTTAGGGTTAGGGGTTAGGGTTAGGTTAAGGATAAAAGTTAGGGTTAGGGATAGGATTTGGGTTCGGGTAAGATTTAGGGTTAGGAATAGGGTATGGGTAAGTGTTAGAGTTGGGTTAGGGTGAGGGTTAAGGTTAGGGTTAGGGTACGGGTATGGGTAAGGGTTAGGGTTAGGGTTAAGTTTAGGGTTGGGGTAATGGTTAGGGTTAGGGTTAGGGTAAGGGTAAGGGTTAGGGTTAGGTTTAGGGTCAGGGTTATGGTAAGGGTTAGGTTTAGTGTTAGGATTAGGTTCAGGGTTAGGGTTAGGGTTATGGTTAGGGTAAGGATAAGGGTTAGGTTTAAGGTTAGGGTTAGGTTTAGGGTTATTGTTAGCGTTAATGTTAGGGGTAGGTTGAGGGTAAGTGTAAGGGTTAGGGTTAGGTTAAGGGTTAGGGTTAGGGTAAGGTTAAGGTTTAGGTTTAGGGGTAGGGTTAGGTTGAGGGTTAGGGTTAGGGTTAGGGTAATGGTAAGGTTTAGGGTTAAGGTTAGGGTTAGGATTAGGGTTAGGTTAAGGGTTAGGGTTAGGGTAAGTGTAAGGCTTAGGGTTAGGATTAGGGTTAGGGTTAAGGTAAGGGTAAGGGTTAGGGTTATGGTTAGTTTTAGGTTTAGGTTCAGGGTAAGTGTAAGGGTTAGCGTTGGGTTTAGGGTTAGGTTTAAGGTTGGGGTTAAGGTTTGGGTTAGGTTTAGGGTAAGGGTAAGGGTTAGGGTTAGGATTAGGGAAGGGTTAGGGTTAGGGTTAGCGTTAGAGTTAGGGTTAGGTTTAGGGTTACGGTAAGGGTCAGGGTTAGGGTTAGGGTAAGGGTATGTGTTAGGGTTAGGGTTAGGGTTAGGGTTAGCGTTTGGGTAAGATTATGGGTTAGCCTTAGGGTGAGGGTTAAGGTAAGCGTAAGGGTTAAGGATTGGGTTAGGGTTAGGGTTAGGATTAGGGTACGGGTTAGGGTCAGGTTTAGGGTAAGTGTAAGGTTTAGGGTTAGGGTTAGGGTTTGGGTTAGGGTAAGGGTAAGGGTTAGGGTTAGGGTTAGGGTTAGGGTTAGGTTTAGGGTTAGGGTAAGGTAAGGGTTAGGGTTAGAGTTAGGTTAAGGTTTAGGGTTAGGGTTAGGGTTAGGGTAGGTTTTAGTGTAAGGGTAAGTGTTTGGGTTAGGGTTAGGGTTAGGATAAGGTAAGGGGTAGGGTTAGGGTTAGGGTTAG